>PVJA010007268.1:0-69472 GCA_004027025.1 Myocastor coypus | reverse complement strand
ATGTGGTATTTTTATACAATGGAATACTACTCATCCATAAAAAATGATAAGTTTGAAGACTTCATATATAAATGGATGTATATTGAACATATACTCATTAGTGAAATAAACCAGACCTATATGTGTAAATATCATATAGTCTCCCTAATATAAGTACTTTAAAGAAGAAAACAAGAACTTAAGGGCATAACACAGCTGAGTGTGTTATGGATTAAACAACGAAGTGACTGGAAGCAGACAAAGCAGAAAACATCAATAGCAAAACCATACACTTATGTACACAGGATGAATCAGATATTGGTCTCAGGAAGCAGGTTTTTTATAGAATTTATAAGCAAGTAGTAGGTGCAGGAAGAAAGCATTTGCATTAGTCAGTTGGACAGACAGCTACCATGAATTTCACCTTCTTAGCATATGGCTGAGATAAATTACAGGTCACAAGAAAGATACCCTGAGTTCCACCTTGTGAGCAGGGACAAGAACTTACATCAACTCAGGAGAAACAGAAACCTAACAGAGAACAAAAGGTGTGCTGAAGACTGGGAAGAGAGATACTGAAGGATATGAGGGAGTATTGTCTAGGAGGAAGTTTTCTTTTTACTTTTTACTCTGCTTTATTATAGCTTTCTAGACTAGGAAACTGTCAAGATAGCTAAACTTGTTACTAAAATAATGTCTCAGGAAAGTACTGCTTATTGCTTTTTCACTTTAAATTGAACATGGCCAGTATGGTATTACTTGTTCTAAGTAAATAAGGTGTTTCCTAGAAAATCAGGATTACATGGTTAGCATGTATAGCTTATTTCCTAGGTGCATAAACATAAATCAATTTGCACTCCTAACAATATCATAGCAGTGAATCTAGGATTCCAATAATATATTAAGATCTGTTTTAGATACTTTATTTTCATTATTATAATTCCCTGATTAATTAATTAGGTACAAGGTTTTGCTACATGGCTAAGACTCATGGCCATTCTCCTGTCTCAATCTTCCCAGCACTGGGATTACAGGTGTGCACCACCATGCCTGGTTTCAGCGGTTGGCTCAGCTCAGGATCAACACAGTATGCAGTACCAATGATTGAACCTGGGTTCTTGCACTTGTCAGGTAGCCACTAAGTCCACCAAGCTATCTTGCTAGCCCTTTAGTATTATTTTATTGTTAATTTGTATTCATTTAAAATGCTATGGGATTGCCATTGAGACTCAGTCTATCTCAGAGAAGTACATATTTGGGGACATTAAGGATTTTCCTTGTCATGGTTTTTGTGAGCTGGATTATGTGTAAGAAAGCAGTAGGGGATTGGCTAGGTTCAAGGCTCAGTGCTAATCATTTAAGGAGAGGAAGAATGTGGCCTCTGGTGCATCAGCTCGTGACATGCACAGAAAGTAAACGACATGTTCCAATGAGTATGGTAAATGCGGGATATGACAAAGGATAAGAAATATATTACAACAACGTAAACTCAGTAAACAGGGAAGGCTTCAGGAAATGCACCATGCCTGCAGCATTTCTCTAAAAAGAATAAAAAGAAAATGGGAGGGAATTAAAGATGGATCAAACTCAGCAAAAGCATAATGAGAAATCCCCAAACCTGGATGCTCATGGTGGAAGGCCTGCTGTCTCATCTCAGAAATTGAAGTACAAATGTGCAAACATGGCCATGCATGGGCTTATTTATTTTTAAATGGTCTAAAAGCTTCAGCAGATTTTTCAAAGCTATTACAAACAGTGCAATTTTTTTTCTTTTTAAAATGTAATCATGTTCAGTGTGTAGAAAGAAAGAGGCTATACAGTTCTCCTTTACATTAAAAGAACTGGGATTCTCAAATTAATTCTGTATTTATTCAATTTAGAAAAGATCATGGATAGGATTTCTGGAAAATATCAAGATTTTGAGTTATATTCTTAATGTATCTGAATATTAGGCTATAGATGGAAAAATTCTTACTAAAATAATGGGATTTATACATGAGAACTACATTTTCTCTTATATATTTTCCCTCATGTATAACTTTTAGCATAGAATCAGGACCCAAATTTTATGAGGGGACTGTTTGATGACAAATTTAGAACATGAAGTCATAATAATAATAAAAAAAAAAAAAAAGTACTTCAAACTAACACACTTACCTATTTGCAGAGGTGGAGCTTACGTTTGGGATTTTGCCATGCAATTCTGTTTGGGCTCTACTTGGATGGATGAAATCACTTAGAAGTTAAGAGTTAGAAATATGGAGTTTTAATGTATTTGAGTATCATTTGAAGCACATTTCTCTAAAATTTCAAAGAACAGTTTTATTCTAGCATCCCTTTTTATTTCACATTCATAAATTATAAAGTTTTAATATTAAATGAAAATCATGAGTTTTAACAAATGTGTATGTTTAATAGTGATCTACTAATGGTGCTTAGTACAGCTATTATTTTCAATATCACACTTCTTTATGATTTGCAGATTAGAAATACTCTTTTGTATTTTGAAATCTACAACCTATCTCCCACTTCTTTTTCAGAAAATTAACTAATTAGTAATTAATTAAAATAATTTAAATATTTTAAAACAATATTCTTTTTTAAAAAAACAATATTTGAAAATTGAAATCATGAGTCTAAGTGAGAGGCCAGAAGGTTGTGTATCATATGTAAGAACCTGTAATCAATTCAGAGTACTTACATTATATTTGAATTGGTTAATATATACAAAGATATCAATAAAGAAAAAGTTTCATGGTAGTAAAGAATTACTAAGAATAAAATATAATATAAATAATGGAATGGCAGATAAAATATGACCAGAACTTTTAACAGTTCGGGGATAGGATATCACACAAAGTTCTAGTATGTCATGGACATGGGCAGTGTCGATGACACTTACTGGTGGCTAGGTGTCACTTGTGGGACTGAGCCACTGATATCTCCTTGATATCCACTCTGTAGACCCAGACAGAATCATGACCCATAGACTGCAGGAGAAGTTCTTTGGTAGAATATGCTGATGGAATATTCTGCTGCTGTATACAAAAGAATAATTGAAAGACTGCTGTTGTATTCCTCTTTTTCTCCTGTGTTTATTCGTTTGCCCTATTTGGTGGGCTCTTTCCATTCTCCTTCATGGAGTTGTGGTCATTTTGATCCCTCTCTTTTAGTAAACTATGCAGGGTTGACTTTGTCATGATGAAATTCTTTAGCTGTTCCTTATTCTGGAAGTATTTCACTTCTCCACAGAACTTGAAAGAGAGTTTTGCAGAGTATAGCAGTCTGGGTTGAAATTTGTTTTCTTACAAGACTTGAACTGCTTTGCTCTATGCTCTTCTTGAGTTGACGGTTTGTAAAGAGAAATATTCCATTATTCTAATGGATTTCCATTTATTTATTTATTTATTTATTTATTTAGTCTTTTTGAGGCAAGGTCTTGCTATACAGTTCAGGCTGGCCTTGAGCTCACTTTTGTAGCCCAGGCTAGTCTCAAACTCGCACCGATCCTCCTGTCTCAGCCTCCCAAGTGCTGGGATTACAGGCATGCACCGCCACACCCGGCTCGGATTTTCCTTTAAATGTTATCTGTTTCTTTTCTTTAATAGCTTTTAGTATACTGTTCCTGTGCTGAATGTTTGGGATCTCGATTAATATATGTCTGGGTGTGGTTTTAATAAGGTTGATGTTATTTAGAGTTTTATATGCTTCGGTACTGAATGTCAAATTGCTTCCCCATATTTGCAAAGTTTTCTGGTATTACTTCTGCCCTTATTCTTTCTATATAATTTGCGCAGGCACTTTTCTTTCATTGATTCCTATTAGTTTTACATTGTTCATCTTTGTATCATCTTGCAGACATTGAATTATTTTTTTCTTATCCTAGCTGTTACTGAGAGATCTATTCTTACCTCTTCTTTAGCTGCAACGTTGTCTTTATCTATTTATACTTTCATTGAAACGGTTTTGCCAGCTTGTGATTGAAGAAGTTTTAAGTTCCTGTATAGCACTTTGAATCTGCTATATACTTTCTATTACTTTCCTATATTGTTCATTCGAGGATTCCATCATTTTTGTATTCTGTATTTTTAATCTGTGTCCTCTTGAGAAGCACTTAGTATTTCTTCTGTTATAGATCGTATTTCTTTTTTTTTTTTTTTACTTCACAAATTATTTCTGATCTGATTTCCTCTATCAATTTCTGAAGTTGTTTTTTTACTTCAGATGCTATTATTTCAGAGATTTCAGTGTGTGATTTGCAATTTCTTCTATGCTATTTTCTCCTGTATTTGTTTTGGGTAGACTCAGGACCTGAGAGTACATTTTGCTCCTTCTCTTTGTCATTTTGTATAACCCTACCTTCTGACTTTGTTGTAGAATTTTGGTAGAGTTTTTACCTTAACACCAAATCTGGGTATAACAAGTTCAAACTTTTCCAGGAAGGTGTGGCTTGGGTCTAGCTGCTAAGCTCCATTTCATCCTGCTGCAGCCCTTGGAGCTGAACCTGCTGTGCCATTCTGGCAAGATGTTCTGCTCCTGGATCAGCTGGGTGGGTCTTGTCTCTAGTCTCTCTGCAGGGAGTTCTGCAGCAGTTTTCCACACTAGGCCTGTCTGGTGGATGAAGTTCCACTCACCTGCCAGTTGTTGATAGGTCGAATGAGTTTCTGGCAGGCACATGGCAGACTACTTTACACACCAGGTGTAGTTGCTAGGTTGAATGAATTTCTGGAGGGCCCAAGGTGGTCTTACTCATGTTCTGGGCCTGGTTGTTGGGTCAAATCAAACACTTCTTATATCTTCAGTGCCTTTTTCTTCTTTTCTCCTCTACCCTTTGCTCTCTTATTCTCTGCCTGCATCCCACTATGTTCCTTCCTCCTTCCCTCCTTCACTTCTTTGTCCCTTCCTCTTTCCTTCTTTCCTCCTCTCTTCCTTGCTTCCTTCCTTCCTTCCTTCCTTCCTTCCTTCCTTCTTTCTTTACTTTTGTTTGCATTCTCTCTCACAATGTTAAAATGTATGTTCAAACCATTTCATTAAGGTAAGAACAGTTAAAGGATTTAAATTTAATACACTTTAGACAATACAATATTATTAACTATAGATATATGATGTTTCAGATCTGTGTTTCCCCAGAAGCTCACATGTTTGAAAATGACTGTTGACCCTGTATTCATCAATACATTATTCAACTGGTCAATTCTTAACTGAACTTCTGGTAGCAGGTGCTGTCTAGTTAGAAGCAGGTCACCTTGAAAGATAGGTCACTGTCCTGTTGAGAGAGGATAAAGCTGGAAACTGATCATATGTGGAGGGCAGGAGAAAACCTCAGTGCCAAAGCCATCAAGCTACCTTGGTCTTCAGTAAAACATCCTGCTTAGATATTTTGGCTCTTAGTTGCTAGGCAACTGTGTGTGTCTTGATACTAAATTTGCAAATGTATGATTATATATTTTTACTGTTGTTCTTGGAGTCCTTTTCCAATAAGGCAGAGGTCTACACATGACCAAGCTCTTATCTTTTTGTGTATCTTTTCCTCATTCCTACTGTCATTTCTCTCTTGGGTACACAGGACAAATGAGTCCTTACATCTCCATCTCTGTCTCTCTGTTTCCCTGTCTGTCTCTGTCTCTGTCTCTTTCTCTGTCTCTGTTTCTCTGTCTCTCTCTCTCTTTTTCTCTCTGTCTCTGTTTCTCTTTCATCTCTCCATCCACCCTTATTGTTCATCATATCAAAGCAACTTCTTCCCACCATGCCCCTCTGCCATTCTCTTTCTCCTCTGAATAAAGTGAACCATAGACAGAAATTTCTTCAACTGTGATCAAAAGTGAATTTCTCCCACTTTGATGGTGGACACTGAGTATTTTATCCCAGCAAGGAGGTAAGCCACTTGAGGAAACCAATATTGTTCCACAGATCCCTAGATATTTCTTATATATTTAAATAGAAATCCATATTTTTCTTCATACTTAAAATCTAATTATCCCATTTCCCTCTGAGTTTGACTATTTTAAATTCATCGTGCAAGTAGAATCACAAAATATTTGTTAGTCTATGACTGCCTTATTTTAGACACCATAATTTCTTCAAGATTCACCCACAGGATCATATTCTGTAGGGGTTCTTTTGAAAGATAAATAATATTTCTTGGCATTTTGAATGTGCAGTATATCAGCAAGGCATATTTCAAGTAGGATTATCTTCTTACCATCAATTAACTTGAAGACGACAATATGTAATATAACAATCATTGTTGAATTCATGCCATCTTGATTAGTGAAATTCTGTCATTCTTATTTTTTTCATTTACTACTTTTGATTTTTCAAAAACTTTAACATAAAATAAATGCTAAACCTTGAGCCAAGACAAAAAAAAAAATAGTGTATGATGGTGAAAGACAGATTCCTACTAATTCATTTCAAGACTCTGATCACTAAAACTTTATTGTGCTGTTCTTGCCACTCTCTGAAGTGTTTCTAAACCTTCAATGTCTTGATTCAATTTAAAAGGTTTTTAGGGTTATTTCAATTTTGAGGAGAAGCCAGAAGCTGCACCCTGCCAGGTCCTCTAAATAAAGATGAAATCATGTCCCTGATGTATTCAGGAGCCTGTTTGTATATCAGAGGGTAGTCATCGGGGGTAGTTACTGTGTTTTTTGATCTTGCTGTGTAAAGACACATATAGAAGAGGATTTGTAGAACTTCTTCAGGAAATTGCAAGAACAATGGGATATTAGATGCGAAGAGGAATATTTTGGGGGGGAATAGTTGTGTATCTTTTAGTGTAATTACTAAAGAAATGTTTAAGCATGACTCTCATGTTTTAATTATATGTATATCCCATAATTTCTTTACACAGTCATCCACTGATGGACATGTAAGGGGCAATGTACAATAAATTAAACCTTTGGTACTGTTACATAAGTATTTACTGATTTTCTTCCTTTCATCTGATTTGTTTCCCTTTTCTTTTGAACCCCCATGCCATTTGAGGATTGGTGATTAAATATTCTAAGGTGGATTTCATGTTGTAAAATGTCTAACAAAATATATATATTTCCCTTCTTTCATAGCAGTTATTGCACCTGACATGATGTATGTCTTCATATTTTAAATGTGAAATAGATGCCATTGTTGCATGTTTGCTGTGTTGATAACTGAGCTGGTGGATAAAGGAATGGGGAGGAGATCTGCTCTGCTACTGAATAATATAATGGAAACACAGTTGCTAATTTCTAATGTGTCTAAAATGTAATAAAGAGAAGTTGCCTTTTGACAATTCAATGATGCAGAATAGAATACATGCCAGGAATTGGCATCTGAATGAGAATAACTAGGGTTTTAGAGAAAAATATTGTGTAATTGTCATTGTTCAACTTCAAGATGAATTCACAAGGTCCTCATCAGCCTGGAGCTTCCAAACATATTTTTGATCTTCAAAGACTTTTAATTTTTATACTGACATCATGTTTGTCAGTGCCTGTAACAATATCTAAAATCTGTTTCAGTACTTGTTTTATGATTTTATCTCTATTTTGTGCATATATAGACATATATAGATATATAGACATGTAGATATACAGATATATTACAGTTTCTTGGAGGAGAACATACTTGTTCCACATGCTTAACTGTATCAATTGTGCACAAAGTTTGCTGAGCCTTCTTTGAACATTTGGTAGAAGAGCTAAGCAATGTTTATCCCTTTTGTGAAAATGATAGCAAAGGAAAGCATATGAGTAACACTGAGCCTTTTGCCAACCAAAGGGTAGGTAATTTTGCTTCAATTAAACAGTGCTGAAGAATGACCCAACTTTGTGCTTTATGGACACGTTACACCAAAGGCAACACAGAACTGCCAGGTGCCAGTGTAAGAGCTGGGTGTATATAGGTTATAAGTTAAGCATCAGAGAACTAGAGTAGCCATAAATGTCACATTATTTGAATGAAAAATTGACTCATGATTGCTTTTGTCTTTTCTAGGATAACAGTTAGTGTTTTATTTCCTACAGAAATGGCATATGAGGGCAGCTTTCATGTTGCCTTTAACCAAAATATCAACAAAACATTCTGGATACTTGAGAAAAGATCTGGCAATAAAAAGAATCCCTAACATGGATTCCACTATACGACATAAACAAATGTCTTCTGTGAGCGTGCTTAATAGTATATAACAATCTGCCAGGTAGATAGTCAACGAAGTCTTATGATTAAGAGTGCTTTGGTGGCTATTAAAAGACATTGTGGGGCCAGATAGATAGCTCAGCAGACTAAGGGCATGCTTTGGAAAGTACAGGGAACAGGGTTCGATCATTAGTCCTGCATGCTGTGCTGGCTCCACTTCTTTTTGCGCACTGAACTAGAGACTGGCTCTAGGCATTGTATCACACACCTGTAATCCCAGAACTGGCAAGGCTGAAAACAGAAGGATCACTATGCATCTCAGTTGCATAGTGAGACCCTATGCCAAATACATAATTTTTTTTTTTTAATAAGAAAGCTTTGCGGTTCACAAAAAGAACCAACACTCATGCATAAGTACTTTTGACCACATGGAAAATATACACATCATTTTCACCTTAATCAGTGGGGGCATAAGACTGATGTAACAGTCAAGGGCTGTTATATTGAGAAAAAATAATCCTGAAATTTTAGGCCTACTTCTTGAAGGGAAAAATATAGATAATCTAAACCTGAAGTTAAATTTCATGTCTTGATGATTGGAACTAGGAAAAAAGTAGAGAATTTTATTCAGTGAGAGTGCAAGTTTATGGTAGTTGAGACACGTACCAACTTGAGATGTCAGAAGCTGGCAGGGGTGGGAGTGGGGGTGGGGAACCTCCACCACAGGCATGATTAGTACTGCCCTGGGAGGCGATAGGGCCACACCAGGGTGACTCAGTCCACGAAGTCAAAGCTGTGGCTCCTCTGTGCCTCATTGCTCTCTGTTGCCATGAACTGCTGCCATTTGCCCTGGAGCCAGTGGAGCATGGATGGAAGCTTCCGCAAGCTGTGAGCTAAGTAAATCTTTCCTTTCTTAATTGTGAGTGTCAGGTATTTGTCCCAGAACCAGTGAAAAGTAACCAAGACAAAGTTTAATTATTCTTATGTTATGAATATCAAAGTTTAAAGAAGAGCAAAACATTAGTAATGACAAAGACATCTGTCACTCCTGTGAGGTAATGTGTACCACTAACAAAAATGTATTTTTCACAGAGATAGAGAGAAATGAACATTTAGATGGAAGCATGATAACATATTGATTGAACACACATAAATAACAAACAGAAATAGGTTCGCATCTCTGTTATGCTACTTATCATGGCATAACAGAGTGTCTAAACATCCTGTCCTAGGCCTCATGACTTCAAAGGTGAGACTTACCTAGATAACCAGAGGTGACTAGACCTAGAGAGTGTGACTCTGGGATTGAATCTTGCTGCAATGCCACACTTGAGGGGCTAGGGTTAATAAAGTGTATGCTATTCACCTTAAGTATTATGGGTAAAATATAAAGGGACAAAAACAAAAAAAGAACATGGTCAGCGCTTGCTTGTTTTGCTACAATTTGCCTGACATGAACTCATGAACTGCTTCTCTGACATGCCTGTTTTCCATGACATCCTGCCTTGAAGCCAGCCAATTATGGACTGAAACGTCTACCAATTGCGAACTAAATGAACCTTTCCTGCTTTGACTTTAAGGGAAAATAATTTGGTTAGAGCAACAAGAAAATTAACATAGAAATTGATACCTATGAACAGAAATCCTTGAAAGAACAGTTCTTGACCAAGTATTTGTTTGCAGGAAGGGGAACAGTTTGGAAAGGTTTGAAGAGCTTGAATGAAAACATAGTGTTGGAACACCTGAGGCTATACTTGATGGGGGATTCCTGTCAGAGTCGGACAACCAGAAGTCTGACAGAAATTCTGCCTGTAAAGACAGTGCTGAGGAAGATGCTGCCAGAAAGAATGATTACAGGTGGTGTAAGACTCCAGACAGTGTGTGTTATTCCTCGGCAGAAAGTTTCTCTGAAATTTTCTCCTTTCCAAGACTTTGTTTCAGAATGAAATGAAGGTGGCAGGCTAATCTGGCAGAAGAAATTTAGATTCAGAGGAGTCTAAATTCAAGGCCACTGGCATAGCTGTTGTTGGGGACTTTTAGGCAGATTTATATTGAAAATAAAAAACAAAGAACCCAGAAGAATAATTTAAATTGTTGTGAGTTTGTCCAGAAAGGATTCGCTAGTAAAGCTGTGGAGAGAAAATACAAAACAGAGACACCTTGATGGTTGAGAAGAAATAGGAGTATACATGAAATAGCCTGAAGGAATTAAAAAACTATCAAGCCTCTATTTTATTTTACTGCTTGAATGTTGCAAAAGTGAAAGACTGCTTTGAGAAGAAAGCCCTAGAGCACAATGTTCAAGAATGATGGAGACTAGGGAACTTATTTCCTGGGATTTAGTTCATAGGCACTGAACTCTCCAACGTCAAGAGAGAAGGAAGCTTGGTTCCTGCTGCAGCTTCAGCAGTGGCATCATACATCTGGCTCTGGTTATAAGTGCATGCAGAGCTGTGAGGTCAAAAAGAGCGCCACCCAGACCTCAGAGAAAGCCTATGAATGCCAGCAGTGTGTTCGTGAAAGGTCAGTGTGTGAAGTGGTGTGGTGCCAAAGGAGAAGCTCAGAGCATGGATCACTTGGGGAAAGCTCTATGGAAGGAGCAGAGCCTTGGAAAGAGAAGCCATGGAAGCTACAGCCAACCACATGGCCACAGGAGCAGTGTCACCAACAACCTTTGGACTTGACAACTTGACACAGATTGCCTAGGATGCTAGACGTGGGATTGTGAGACTAAATGTTTTCCTTGCAGGATTTTTATTTTACTTTGTTTCCATTCCTTGCTATCACATGTTTGTAAATTTCGGAGCGCCCACATTATGCCACTGATTGTTGGAAATGTTTAACCTTTTTCTTTGTATGGCGTCTTGCAGCTTAATTTGTCTTAAATCTCAAATGAGATTTGGGACTTGTAATTTTCAGCAATGCTGACACTTAGGAATTTAGAAACTCTTAGGGATGGACTAAGTTCTTTTTTGGCATAAAGCAATGCAAATTAGTCCTTGAGGTGCCAGAGAAAAATGCTATGCCTTTTGTCTGTCTCGGTTACTCTTCTCTCATTGCTGGGACAAATAGCTGACAGTGGGAAATAAGGAAGGAAAGGTTTATTATCTCACTGTTTGTGGAAATTTCAGTCCAGACAAAGCTGTCTCCAAGGCAGACTGGCACATGGCAAAGGGCAGCAGCTCCTGGTGATGGAATGCAGCAAAACAGCAAGAGCAAATGGGAGGAATAGTGGACACCATGGCTAGAGAGAGCAAATCTGTCTTCCTTACATTGCATTGAGGCTATCTCCCCCAGGCTGAGTATAGTACTCATACTCGTAATCCCAGCACAGGATCGTGAATTAATCACAATATTTGTTGGTGGGAACAACTAGACACAAACCATAACAGTCTAGATGTCTCCTCCAACCCTCATAAAATCATAGGTAGTATTATTTTATAGGTGGCTGGATATGAAGGGTGAAGCACTGAGGTTGATTCATTACATAGTGCTAAAATCAGGGGCTCTAGAATTAAGGGAGAAAAGTGATACTCACACCAAATAGGATAGATGAAATATAAAAGGGTAGTAAGTGTCTCAGTTACATTTATCTTGATGAAAAAAAAATGTCCCACACCCAATAGGAAGGAAGGCAAGATTTATTTACCTCAGAGTTAGTGGAGGCTTCAGTCCATACTCAGCTGGCTTTGTGGCAGAGTGGCACATGGCAGAGGAAAGCAGTTCATGGTGGTGGAAAATAGTACAGAGCAGAGGGAAGAACAGTGATTGTGGCAGGCAGCAGGCCTCACGCTCTTCCTTATATTGCCTTGAATCTATCCACCCTAAGACCAGTGTAGCACTCACTCTCATGAGCCCAGCATTGGTCATGAATTAAACACAAACTCTAGAAGCTACCCCATGATTGTGTGAGGCTTTGGGGAAACAACTAGATACAAACTATAACAGAATTTGTGGTTGATTGACAAGTGTTAGTCAATTATAACACCCAGATAAATCAAACTAAGGTGATGCTGGGTGTGGGTGGCCCACCTGAGGACTGTTTCTGGCAGTATGAGAGAAGGAAGCTAGAGAAGCAGTTGGGAGGATGTTAGGGAAAGTGTCTGGACAAGATGCAGTTGCTGGTAGCTTCACTCATTCTCTTGGGTTATTCTGCTAGAGGATATTGTAATGCTGGTTTTCCTGGTAAACCTGGTTGTTCTCATTGCTTAGGTGCTTAGAGCATCATTGTTTGTTTTTTTTTGGGGGGGTGGTGCTTGGGGTTCAAAGTCATGACTTTGCCCTTGGCAGACAGGCACTTGTGTCACAGAGCTATCTCCCTAGCCCTGATCACTCTTATTGAGAATAGCTACAATTCACTTTGGGGAAGCTCTGGTTCTCATGTTAAGCATTGCTTCCTGGAAGTAGGGGGGGAAGATGGTACAGTGCTCAGCCTCCCGGAGAAGGTTTTTGTGTTGTCTTTCCTGATGTGAACTCAAATTTCCTCCTTATGATCAGAGCTTGAGACTTTACTGCTGCTGATGATGGCTATGGTAGTTTTTGAAAGCTCTCATTTTTACCTTGAGCAGGGCACTTTCCAGACTATAGTATAGATCCCTCGCCTGCTAGCACAGACTGTTCATCACACTGGCATGGATAGTCTAGTTTCCCCACTGACTTTTGTGTCTTCTGAGTTCAGATCCATAAAATAAGCCTCTGTGAGACACTGGCAGGGACTCTACGCGTCCAGTTGGACTTGTGGGAGGTATTGTTATGGTTTCTAAGATTTCAGCTAGACTCAATAAGAACATTGCAGTAAGATCCTGACTCTTAGCTGGATTCTTTGGTCTTCATGGTGTAGACAGATTTCCAGTACCCTTTGTGTATATAGTTCTTCAGGTGAATAATTACATGAAGTAGTAAAATCTGTGTCTTGTATATTATTGTCCGTTTTGCAAAACTCTAAACTACAATGGAAAGTGTCACGAATGTCCATCACTTCTTCTGTTATCTCCATCACCATGAATTATTTGCCCTCTGCAATGCCAGACTGCCTTGCCACCTGTAGAAACAGCCAATTATGGACTAGAACCTCTACAAAGTGTAAGCTAAATAAACTTGTCCTCCTTTAGCCTTGGGTATCATGCAGTTTTGCAATAAGGGAAGTATCTAAGACACTGTCCATATTGAATTATATGAGATATAGTATTTTAATTTTTGCATAGCTTTAAATTTGAAATTAAGTACAGTCATACATCAAAATCCATGGAATCTAGAACATAACCCCTGTGCATACCAAATTATGCAAATTTTCAAGACCCTTGTAGAAATTGAAACAGCTTTTGCATAAAACATATTTATATGTATATATATATATATATATATATATATATATATACTTTTTAATATTTGAAAGAGAGAAAAAAAAGCAATAAATTGATACAGAATTACCAAAAAGATGATAGGAAATTAACAATGGTAATTATAAAGCATATTGTTACTTTCAGAGTAGTTGCTTTGATAATCAGAAACAGGCATGCAAAATTGATCTAACAATGTAATGTTCCTTTTGGTGAACTACTAATAGAAATTAGTAGTACAGACTTGGCAGAATCCTCAGTGGTATAAGCAACTGCCTGGCAAGAACAATGACCCACTAGTGCAATACCCAGTGCTTGCTAGCCCCACCTCTGGTGTATCCTGACAGCCACAGAAGCTGGGCATAGTGATATAGGCCTGTGATCCCATTTGGGGAGGCTGAAACAGGAGGATCACTGTAAGTATGACCTGCAGAGCAATACCTTGTACCCAATGAATGAATGAATGAATGAATGAATGAATAGATTTTAAGAAAGCAATTAGCAAGTAGTACAACTATCTTAGCTATCTTGTCTATACACGGCAAACCTTTTTTCACTTCCTTTTTCTTTTCCCTACGCAAGTTGTCCCTTCCCTTTGAGCAGTTTCTATTCCTTTCCCTATATCTGGTGTACCCTTGGATCTTATTTACTTTTTCAGTTTCTTATAATGTTTCAGTTTCATTATAGAGAAAATATAATGTTTATCCATGCAGCTATAATTTATTTCACTTATGAATATGCTCTCCAGTTGTACCTGTTTGGTTATAACAGCCTCAAGCTTATTTTTCTTTATGACTGTGTATACCTCACTGTATCAAAATATCATATATATTTTTTAAGGTCATCATGTGATGCACATTTAGGTTGTTTCCAAGTTGCTATTACAAATTTTGCTGCTATAAACATGGGTGCATGAATTTTTCTTGTCTTTTGGAAAAATACATAGGAGGGAAATAGCTAGCTTGCATGGGACCACCAATCCTAGCTTTCTGAGACCACTCCACACTGCTATCCATAGTGGTTATACCAGTCCACACACCCACCAAGACAGGAAAAGGGTTTCTTTTGACCCCAGTATCACCAGCCTTTGTAAATAGTTGATTTCTTAGTGATAGCCCTTGTCTCCGTAGTGAGATGAAATCTCAGTGTTACCTTAATTTGCATTCCTCAAACCACTAATGAAGTTGAACATTTTTTCATATGTTTATTTGTTATTTGTATTTCTTTATGTGAAAGGCATATAGTCATCTCAAATACCCATTGTTTGTGTCTTTCAGTGTTAGGTGCCTGGAATTGTTAATGCTTTGTGTGTTCTATGTTGAAGTCTTTTTTTCTGAGGAAAAGTTGGCTAAAATTTTCCCCAGTTCATAAGTTCTCTTTTCACTGTTCTGGTGATTTCTTCTGACATGAAAAATCTTTTTAATAAGATATGATCCCAGTTATTTATTCTTTGAAGTATTTACTGTTCAGTTTGGCTTTGTTTATGAACTTTTTGCCTATACCAGTGTCTTTAAGATTCCTACATACTTTCCTTTCCAGTAGATTTTGTGTTTCTTTTTTAATGCTTAGGTGTTTAATACATTTTTACTTTAGTTTAGTGCATGAGAAACATGGGTCTAGTTTTTCCTGCATGTGGAAATTGAGGTTTTCCAGAAACATTTACTGCAGAGGATATCTTTCTTGTAATGAACATGTTTGGGTCCTTCATCAAAGATAATGTGGCTAAGGGCCAGGGAGATAGCCCAACAGCATAAGCACCTGCATGGCAAGTGCAAAGTTCTAATTTTAATCACCAGTAAAAAATTAATAATGAAATAATATAAAATAAAATAAGAACTAATGTGGCTGAGTTTGTTCGAAGTTGCTTCTGTACCTTTTAATCTGTTTCTTTGATCCACAGGTAAGTTCTTGACCAGTACAATGCTGATTTTTAGTATAGAAGCTTTGCAGTGTATCTTTAAGTCAGGAATTGTAATTGCCTTTGCTATTCCAGCTCTCTTTTCTTTCCAAGTGATACTAGGAAAGCATACTCTAGTTCTGTGAAATTTGTTAATTGCATTTTGATAAACATTGTATTAAATCTGTATAACAGTTTTAGGAGTATGGCCATTTTCACTATGTTTGCTGTTCTTATATATGAGCAAGTAATATCTTTCCTTTTTCTGAAATCCTGTTTATCTCTTTTTTCAGAGTACTTAATTTTCAGTGCATACATTTTTTTTTTGAAGATGTATTCTTACGTATTTCTCTTTTCAGGGAGGTGCTATTGTGAAGGGTGCGTTTTCCCTAATTTCTCTGAGTTTGTTGCTTCTATACTGGAGTTTTCGGGTTTTCATAGAGAGCAAATTGGTCAAGCAATGACATGACTCATACAGACAGCTGACACTGACAATAGCTCTACAAATCATTGTACATGGTTTCAAAGTAAATTCTGAGGGGATATGACTGACCTTGGAAGATACAAAAGTAACAAGTTTGCTTGTATAGGTCTTGCTTTAACTTGACCTTAACCACCCATTACAAAGGTTTAACCACAAGGCATAAAATGTAAAGCTACATTAGTATGCTGGCTTAAATGTCTGAAATCAACAGCTTTCAACATTGCCAGTTTTACCTAACCCACTGCGATTATCATACATTGGATTATGTATACAGCTACTTTCTCTTAGTTCAATGAGAAAAAAATTTCTGTACCTCTAATGATTAGAATAATTATTGTGTCTACATCCTGTTCTCTGTGTAACTACGAGGAGGACAACAATATACACTGTATCAAATATTGCGAATGTACTACTAATGTGTTTTGAAACTTTCACATTGGTATTGCATGTTAAAAATAATAAAAAGGAATTAAAAATAATTTGAGATTATTTCTTTTTTATTGATAATGTTGTTTGTGATTTATCAAATTTATTCTTTTAAAGACTATACTACTTATTTCATGAACTCTTTTTTTCTCTCTCTCTTCATCTCAATTGCATTAATTTCTGTTCCATTTGGGTTTTGTGCTTGTCCTATTTTATTTTCCTAGAAGCTTGACTTGCAGCATTGGGTTATTTACTTGCTTTGATTTTGTTTTCTTAATATGAGATTTCAGCACTAGAAATTTCCCTGTGATGATTGCTTTCAGTGCATCCAGCAGATTCCAGTAAGTTTTATTGTAATTTTTATTGGTTTATAAATATAGTTTATTTGTTCTTTAATTCAATTTGTGAACCATTGGTCATTTAGGATGGTGTTATTTAATTCTCATGTTTTTATGAAGTTTTGTAGTTCATTTTTCATTACTTTCATTACATTTTAGTTAGATAATGTGCATGAGATAATTACAATCCTTTTGCACTTAATTAAGCATATTCTATAAGCTACTACGTGATCCATTTTAGGGAATGTTCCCAGTGCAGCTGAAAAGAACCTGTACTCTGACATTGTACAGAACATTCTATAAACATCTCCTATGTCCTCTTGTTCACAATATTGTTTCATTTCTGTTATTTCTTTGCTGAGTATTTTTTTCTCATTGATCTATCTCTGTGAAAATTACAGTTGGTGTTATTGGTTATGTGAGTTTTTATGTCTGTTAATATTTGTCTTTCATAGTTGTGTGCTCAGACATTTGGTGCATATATCTCTATGATTGTTAGATGTTCTTCTGGAAGTTTTCCTTTAAAAGTATGTAGTGACCTTCTTTAACTCTTTTGATCATTCTTCGTTGGAAGTTCATATTGTCTGCAAATAGAACAGCTACCCTTTCTTTTTTGTGAGTTCTTGCCATATGAAGTATTGTTTTTCTTCCTTAGAGTTTTAGTTTTGTATTTGCTGTTGAGTTAAACATGTTTTTTGTGTATAGCATTTTGTTGGATTTTGTTTGCTTAGCTATTCTGCTAGTGTGTTTCTTTTGAATGATGATTTGAGGCCATTCATATTGGTGGTTATAACTGATATACTTTAGCTTATCTTTGTCTTTTTTTTTTTTCTGCTGTTAGTTGCCTGCTGTTCCCCTCTATTTAATTGTTTGTCCTGCTTGTTTGTTCTCTCTGTTACTATTTGTAATTATTATTTTAAAATCTTTTTTTAAATTTAAATTTTATTTTATTTTATTTTTTCTTGTTTCAGAACTTTTGTTTTGTTTGTTTATTTATTTTTAGGGCCGGCTCAGCCTGCCCTCAGGGCAGGGCTGGCACAGCATGTGGTGCTGGGGATCTAACTGTGGTCCCTGCAACTCCCTGCAGGCATTTTAGGCCACTGAGCCATCCTGCCGGGCCTTTAAATCTTTTTAGAGAATATCTGTTATTATTCTTTGTACAGTTGATTTGTTGGTCATTAATTTTTTTCTGTAGCTCTTTTTAATGGAAATATTTTATTTCTCCTTTGATTTTGGAAGATTGTTTTTTCATGGAATATCAATCTGGGTTGCGAGTTGCTCTCTTGAAGAACCTGAAATAATTCACTCCAAGCTCTGGTTGAACAATTGATCAGATTCTATTCTCTCACTGATTTTAGAATTCTGGTATTGTGCTGAGTCTCTAGGATCTTGATTATTATATGTCTGAGTGAAGATTCATTTGCTTTAGGATAACTGGAGTTCTATATGCTTCACTAATATGTATGTAAGATACTATTCCCATGCTTAGGAAAGTTTCTGTTATTTTCTTTGCATGTAATCTGTTTTTATGTCATTTATGTCGACTGCTACTTTTTTATTTAAAACTTCAAAATTATATTGTTCTTTCCTCTATCTTTTAAGTGTTGTGTAGTTATTTTCTGCTTCCCAGTTGTTTTTGTCAGTACATTCTATTTTTTCATTTTAATGATAAAAATAAATTAGCAATAAAGCAATTTCAAAACACGTCAGTAGGACAGTTACAATAATTAATAAGTTGTATGTAGTTGTGTTTGTATTACTCAATAGACAGGGTGTGGACGTAATATCTTGTCTAAACAATATTAGTACAAACCTTTGTTCTCAATGAACTAAGAGAAAGTAGCTGTATATCTATTCTAACTATCTGGTATATACAAGGTAACGTACAGGGTAAATCCTGAGGAGACTTGACTGACCTTTTCAGATAGTTATACAGCACTTACTTCCTTGCTATTTTAAGAGATCTTCCCTTTCATGTTCATTAGCTACTTTGCTGACTTTAAGGTTTGAAAATATATCTTCAGTTTTATTCAAATTGTATTGCTTGTTCTCAGTTGAATTTTTAATTTCCTTAATATCTCTTTGAATCTTTTTTGTGCATTCTAACCCTTTCCTATGTTATTATTTCAAGGTTTCCATCATGTGCCTGTGCATCTGTATTTTTTTATTTATCTATTTATTCTTTAAATATGCTCATCAATCATGTCATCATGATTGTCATTTCCTTATTTTTATCTGAGGAATCATTTCTGATAGATTTCCTCTATAGTCTCCTGGAGTTGTTGCATGGCAGTTGCTGTCATCTAAGAAATTTCAGGTGTATGACTTTGAATTTCTTCCATTTTGATGTCTCTTGGACTTTTTCTGCATAAGCTGGAGGTCTGGAGTTGCGATTTGTTCCTTCATTGTGACATTTTCTCCTTTGAAAATAAATGTTTTATTTTGTTTTCTGTGATGTTCCTTGTGAGATGCTGTGATAGGTATCTGCATTATTACTATCAACATCTCTTTAGCAAATTTCTTTCCTTGAGCATTTCTTCTTTGTGTTGGAGTCTCTTGGTTTGTGTTCATCCCAAGACCCAACTTTCCCAATTAATTGAGAGTGGGATGTTAGGTTTTGATTGACTCTGTATTCAGTCTTTAGCTATAAAGTTATGGGAAGATTATTCTCCAGAGCTTCCTAATATTATTACCCATGGAAGAATATGTTATTACAACAGTTATGACATCTTAGCTATTGTAGTACAGTTAGCAATGATAGCATCAAGCAGTTTAGAAGTTGACAAAACGAGTTGACATTTACTTTGTACTTTAGACTATAGGATAAAAGTCTAAAGTAATGTAACAGAACCAATCATAATTTAGGTATTTGTATGCCAGGTGTTTCTTCTTGTAGAGTGGATTTAGCCTGTGTTCCTCTGGCCAAGCTGATCGGCTGTTTCTGGGTGCTTCCCACGCTGCCTGCCCTTCATATGATGTAGTGGGATGGGTACACAAGTGTTTGGTTGCCCCATATTTTAAAGCTATCTCACAGTTAGATATAATACAAAATATAGTATTAATGTCATACAGAGTTCTTATACTATATTCTTTAAGGAATAATACAATATTTTTCAATGACCACATGTAAATGTGTTTGTATATTTGTATAAATAACAATTTCAAATAATATATAAAATAACTATTACTTGTACTGGCTAAACTATAGATTTTTTGTGCTCTTTAACTGGGTGAGAGGGAGACACACAAATGGAAATGCACAAATTCTTTGAATAATAGTATTTATCAAAAAATAATTGGGCATACTAAGCAATAACAAATCAAATCATACATTTGTAGCAAAGTATGTGCACTTCAATAATATGTTTTTTCAATCTGACATTTAAATATTTAGGGAGCATTTCATTAATATTTGCACATTTATTTTAGCCAAATTTATCTATTTATTCAGCTCTAGGCAAAGCCAAGATAAAAAATGATGTGATTGCTGATAGCTACCTGTTCTGGGAGCATGAAGGGATCTTTTACCTGGCTAGTCCTTGGATCCAAAGAACTAATGCTTCAACTTTCTGTTTGACTTAATATAAGCAAATTTAATATAAGCCATAATAGACTTTTCTAAAAATGTTTGTATTTCAAGCCCCACAAAAATGAGATTGTCAGTGCAATGCACAGTTGCAGAAGCCTCAGAGGTACAAAAAAGAAGTTCTCATTTCACCAAGGCCAGCTATGAGTACTTGTAAAAGGTTGATTTAAATTCACGGTGAAAGTCAATTCCTAAGGCCATCAGGCGGAACCCTTCTTTTCCTCACGCCAAAACATACAG
Organism: Myocastor coypus; assembly: GCA_004027025.1. Taxonomy (NCBI): domain Eukaryota; kingdom Metazoa; phylum Chordata; class Mammalia; order Rodentia; family Myocastoridae; genus Myocastor; species Myocastor coypus. Next base: position 49,065 of record PVJA010007268.1, on the reverse strand, counting down.
AAACATGGAGCAGGGTAGAAGGAGGGAAATGAACATGAGGCCTATGAGCTGTGTGGATCATAATTTAGAGTGATATGATCATGCATTATTCTATAAAATACACAAACATTTATTGAGCATGTATTATCTTCTTGATACTATAGTAAGCGTTTAGATACTATGAAAGATTTAGATCCTGTGGAAGATCTTGAAAATTGATGGTAGAAGAACATACAAAAAGTATTATATTGATGTGGATAAAAATTAAGAAAATTCAGTAATTTGGAATGTGTAAGATAAAGTTGGAATGATTAATAGCTTTTTGCCTAATATTTGTTGTTTTGTGTGGTCTTAAGTGGGAAAAACAATGCATATAATTTAGGAAAGAAGCCATGAGACAACCCATGCAGTTTGCTTCCGGGTGCTTTCTTTCAACCCTCCTGCTAGGCAGCTTCATATCCAGCAGACTGTCATTTACATAATGAAAGCAACACCAGAAGCTGAAATGTATCAAGCACCTATATGTACACTTGCACAGAACTGTTGAATTCAGCCCTTATTACAATTTTTTACGAGTTAGGCATCATTTTATAAATTTTACAAAAAGAAAATAAAGTAAGAAACATTAAATAACCCAAGGTTTATAAAACTGGACATTGCAAGTCTGCAGCTGATTACAGTTCAGTATGGATAAACATTGAGGACTTCATTTTCAACCATCAGCTTACGTTACACTGCTGGCATACCACGTAGCATATTTTCTCTTCACAATATACCTGTCCAACTCTCAAAATGATAAGATGATGGGGGTATTTTATATTATAATTTCCAAGTGAATCAACATGTTTCATAGAAACATTCATATAGCTTATCTGTCTTGAGACCCATTAGTGATTGATTGAACATGCTATTTTAATAAAAACACGTTTTGTTCTGAATGCTTTTCTTTTCATGAAGGAATCGTGTTCATGATAATTTCACAAGCTACTTGTGCTGCTTTGAGTCAAGGTTATCAGAAGAATCAAACATCACCAAGGAGGACTGAAGAATAGGAAGCTTTTACTTTTTTTACCTAGGTTCATGATACATCAAAAAAGTTGCTTTGTGTTCCCAGGTGTGCCCCTTCGATGCCAAACATGCAGACCTGCTCCTCCTGGACTTCTCCCAGTAAGACTGTTCTCACATCTGTGGTTCACTGACCCCGTGACTCACTCTTCACTTTACATCACTTCTTCACAGCTAGGAATGACTTCAGGAAGGGAGTGATACCTATCGGTTTCTATTTGTACCTTCAGTGTTTATCCCAGAGCACTACACTCCTAAAATAAATTTTAAATGTAATGATGTCTCACTTCCTTTACATTGCCATTTCTCATCTGACCACTGTTTTTACCTTCCCTTTCAAACGATCTCTATTCTGTACCTAGAGTGAGTTTTTAAAAGCATAAAGCAGATAATACTACTGATTGAAAAGCCTCTAGTGATTTCCATTTGCACTTGGCATATGTCCATGGGCTATAACCTGGCATGATGCACAAAGGATTTCCCTTTGTCCTCTGTCAATCTCTTATCCTATGTTGTTGCTTGTTCTGACAATACTCCAACCATGCTGTTTCCTAAAAGAAACGAAGGCCAACCTCATCTCAGCACACTTGGCCTCGAAATATGTTTTTTCCCAGGATAATCCACCTGACTTAGTTTTTCTTACCATTAAGAACTTAGAGCATATTTCACTACTCCTAGGCATACTTCTCTGACAGCACTTTCTCAAGTCCTTACTCTGTGTCCTCTGATTCACTTGGACTTATTTAGATCATAAATGTTTCATTATCTGAGTAAATCATCTGACTGTCACAATGAGCCACTCAGGGTTAATAATAACCAGCAAGTAATAAACATTTAAATAATAGCGGAATGAAGCACGAGTGCATGTCTATTCTTAGTGCTTTTCCCATGCAAAGTCTCATTAGAAGAGAATATCAACTGAATAACAGGGTACACGGGGTAGTGTTTTTCTGCCTAGGCTCCAATGTGTCTTTGTGCAGTCGGCGTGATTCTATGTCACTTACAATACCAATAGTTTAACAATATATTCTTTCCTCAGAATACATGCTTGGATGCAGACACACAGTTGTAAAGGCAGGAAATAACTCTGATTGCGGTGAGACTAGCATGGAGTAGATTTCCTGTAGCTACCTTGTGCCATGCATAGCCCTACGTTCTCAGTGCCTGTTATTTACTTACTGTGGTTTGTCAGATCTAGTTTCTGCTGCTATAAAATGAGGGACTATTATTCAAGGGCAATGTGATGACAATAAATCGAACTATTTTGAAATACACATTTTATTAGTATTGAAAATAGAAGCTATGCTTTGAAATAAAGCACCAGGACCCACTCTTCTATAACTATAACTTCGTACAATTTGACCAATTGCTCTTTTCTTTATCTTTCTCATTCTCTGTTTTAAAAACCACTGTCTTACTTTCCACTTGTATGAATTTAATATTGTTGATTCTGCATCACTGAGATCATTCAATATTTGTCTGTTCCTAAGTTAGCTAAAAGAGAGGATTTTACAGTCTTACCTCAAAGATGTAACAAATTTTAAGCAACAGAGACTTTAAAAAGTTCTGTTGGATCACCACACAGTATATGCCTGTGTTGAAATATAATTTTATGCCATATAAATAAAAATAATTATTATCATCAATTGAACATAGAATTACGAAAGAGACACTACAAAACAGCTCAATTAAAAAAGAGGTATTGAAAGACAAGAAAAGTTGAGGTGAAGAAGCAGGTGGACTGTTGACCTTTGTCATGGATGTACCAAAGGCTGGGACAGTAGGTTACAATTTACATTTTGTGAACACAGCAGAGAAATCTGTGAAGAAATAAAGCAGCAGACAGTAGAAGGCATGGCAGTGGTTTTGTCAGTGGTTCAGATGCATCATAGTTAAAAATAAAATAGTAAAAAGAACAGATAAATAAATAAGTGAATTTATTTTAAGTTTCTTCTTCCCTGATACTAATTTTTATCACTCTGACATTTTAAAGCAAGTTTTTCCAAAGTATTATATTTGACCTTAAATAGTCACCACATTTACTTATGTATATATATATATAATTGTAAATAATATATATTATATATGCACGTGGTGACATATATAATATATATAATATTTTTTAATTTAAAATGTTTTATTTCTAGTAATTTGTACTATAGTCAAAATCAGCTTTCTATGGCCTTTCTTAAGTACTTCATTTCCTTGACCTTGGTATATTTCCCAAAAGTCTCTGTGCTTTGTCAATTGATTATTGGCACTGATGATTTCTGTTCCTCAGGGGAGGACTTGATGTAAGCAGATTCCAGTCCTAACAGAGGCACTTTCATTGCACTGGGAAATTATGATTTGGGACATAATTGTTCCCAATGGGACCTCACCACAACCTAAAGTAAAAAAAACACGAAAGAGCTACTAATAGCTTTTGATTAACTGAGATTATTTTAATAGAGAAAAGATCTATATGAACAGAAAATATTGCCTTGCATTGTGCATCTGTGAAACAATGATTTTTCTCATTTTTGCACCTTTATATTTTACGGAGTGTAATAACTACTAAGTAGTTTGAGCTTACTAAATATAATATCATTGTTATGCAATTATTTGCTTCATTTCTGTGTATATTGTTCCCTGTAACTCTCTAGCATATCTTGTAGCATGGAAGATTATTATCAACATGAACAATAAGTGTTTCTAGCTCATAATGTATAGTGTCTGTTCATTCATCTGATTCCCATAATATCTCAAGTATCAACATTGTAATTCTTTAAGAAATAAAGATCAGAACTAAAAGAAATTGCCAAAATCCTTGAAGTCTGGAAAAAAGCAAAGGTTAACTTGAAGCTAAATCTACAGGATCCCAAAGTCGATATTCCTGTCCCAAACCTGTAGAAATCTTATGTCTTGCTGAGGATAAGCAACATATGTGCCCAACAAGAGAGAATCACGAATCAGCTCCTCCACTCCAGAAAAAGACAGTGCTGTTTTGCGTTGAGGCACACGATGCACTGTCCATCATAGTGCTTTGATTATGTTGCCCTATTCGTAAGTAATAATCTCTAGACTCAATGAATTTATATCTTTCATTTCACTTTAAAGCTTACCATGATTATCAGTGATGGTAACAACAGGCGTAATACCCAAAGGTGAATGTTTTCTCTCACTAGTCACTGCCAACGCAGAGACTGCTACCTACCTCATGGACAGGCAGGTGACACATAGGAAGCAAGGGAGTATCCTCACATAATTATGAGGAACTTAAACCTCTAAACTGACTTCCAGGACAGAGCAACTTTCTTGGGTTCATACAAGTGTACCAGGAAATCTGAGTGTTATAAAGAGATCGCCCAAAATATTGACTGTTTACTATATCCCACTGTTGGGCTACTTGCTAGCCAGCACACCTCAAAGCATCACAGAAGGCTTCACATGACCTGTGACTTTGACATATAGCTGCATAATTCCTGCAAATGAGAAATCTTTTTGCTTAAGTTTCTTATTTTTCTCCATTAGCTTGATCTACCAGGTGATGGTAAAAGCCAACTGCTGAGAAGGCAAAATGTTGTTAAAATATTCTTATTTTAAATCTTTATCTGATGTTGTCTTGAGGAGATGGGAAACAGAATTTTTCTGCATTTTTACCCTGCCAAATACATACAGTACAGCAGTGAACATTTATAAGGATAAGGGCAGTTTTCAGGTGTCTGATAGACAGAATAGAGGTTGTTTAACTACACAAGACTTTTGGAAAATATTCTTTACACTGAGCCATCCTGACTGACTAATCTAGTTTATTAGGCACATTGATGCCTTTCCTTAAAAAGTGGAATCTATTTACTTTTTTGTGTGGTAATCACATAATATCTGTTAAATATTCCCCTGAGTACAATTCTTTTCAAATATTTATTTATTTCTTTGTTTGTTTGCTTGTTTATTATGTATTTAGTACAGAGTCTCACTAAGCAGCTGGGACATGAAATGATCCTTCTGTTTCAGTCTCCTCAGCACTGAGATGACAGGGGTGTGCCACCACACCTGGACTGGGTTGCTAACTCAGCGTGCCTGGGAGCAGGGCTGGCAAAGCATGCGGTAGCAGGGATCCAACCCGGGTCTCTGTACTTGCCTAAGGAGATATTTAATCCCTGAGCTATCTTGTTGGCTTCATTTTTATTTTTCCATTTTTTTAAAGAATATAAAATAGCAATAGAAAAACAACTATTAGAAATGATACAAAATTTCACTAAATAAATCAATAGGAATTCAAAATTGTTGGTGTATTACACGATGTTATCTTCAAATTAGTTGTTCAAGTTACCAGATACAAGCCTGCAAATTTATTTAAAGAAAAAACAAAATACAACAATAACAAAATAGTTGTGAGAAGTTCAAAAGAAAAAAAAAAATAAGCATTAACTGCTGCTTCCAAAAGAAAAACAGAAACCAATAATACAATTATCCAAACCATTCTGCATGTATACCTAAATATACCTTCTTCCCTTGAGCACAATTCTAAGGGATACTTACACCTGCAAAGACATGATATAAAAAAATCTTCCCAAAAAACCTAAGAGATTTTACTACTAAAATTAAGTTCGTGGATGAGTGATATAGATCCCTGCCTTAATTTCCCTAAATTATGATTTTTCTCTTACTGAGAATAACTTATATTTGTTTCCCAGAATGTTCATGATACAAGCAGCAGCACAATACTCCTAGGATAGTGTATCGATTATCACTTCTCCATCTTTAACTAACAGAGCTCACTAATCCAAATCTGTGTTTCATTGCATCACATTGCATTATAAATCATAAATCTTAGTTTTCAATTCCATAGCCAACCTTTCTGTTTGTACAATCTTACAGCAGGGTCTATTGAAATATTCTTTCCTTTTTACTAATGGTTTCTTTCTTTTTCACAAAAGTAATGTGCTTACTTAAAGCAAAGTAAGTCAAAATTACACAAAAATAAAAACACTGTATATCACAGTGAGTTCTTGGAAGTTTCATTTGGTAGCTACTAACTGAATTATATGGTCCAGAGCCTAATCACATGCTTCTGAATAAGCAAATGAGAGACAAGAGCTATAAGCCAGTGGATCCAATGCATAGAATATTTTATAAGAAATGAAACAATATGTTTTTCAACCTTTTGAGAAAAACAAAGACTTTCTTCTATGCACGTATCATGAAGACTTCATAACAAAAACAAACAAATAAATAAGTCAAGTGTTGGAACTTGAGACCTACTGAGGAGAAATCATGCCTCCTGGTAGAAACTGATATAAAGATAAGTTTTTATGAAAAATAACATGAATTATTTTCTCTCCTTTATTGTGTGTGATATGGCTGATATATGTTCCCTTTACCAGGAAGCAACTCCAGGGGAGAAAATTACAAAAGTATTACAGAGAAACTGATTCTAGCTTCATTAGGCTATAGCATCAGTGATAGAAGGCATCCAGGCAGAATGTCCACTGTGAGAATAACAATGCTCATGTCCAGGTGCCAGCTCCTTGAAGGTGAAACCTTCCTAAGGCTTACAGTAAATCACTGGGTTCAAATGAACATCTAGCGCTAGAAAGCTGTGAGTCTTTAGGATGTGTTTTATGTTTTTGCCCATGCTCTTCTGTTCCTTGATATCTCACAACGAGGCTGTTCATCTCTTCTCTTTACTGATCACTCTGACTAGGGCTAGATAAAAATGAAAACTGATAAGATTTCTTATGGATTGCATGCTAAAGATTAGAGCAAAAGGATTCTGCAATGTTAGTTGAGTATCACAGGAAACTATTGAATAAAGACACAATATTGATAGAATTCTACAGTCTGATATAGGCAAGCATTTGTGTGAATCTTAAACTCAGTGAAGGATGGAATGCCCGAAGAAGGCAAAAAGAAAAAGTGACAGAGGGTAAGAGAGAGACAGAGCAAAGAAGAGGGACTGTGTGAGACAGGCAGGTTCTCTGGCCTTTATCTAAAGCAACAGAATCCTTGGTAGCAAGAAATAGATGACAAGAAGTATGACAAAAGGTACAACTCTTTGAATAAATATTTACAACTGGGGCAGTGTTTTGCAAGGTCAATTCAGACATACAAGGCGAAAGGTCCAAATAAAGAACTTGGCCTCCTTTGAAGTTATAATTATCAAGTCAGTGAGCCCCAGAATGATCAGTTCCATTCTATTTCCTGGACACCCATGCCTAATTCATTCCATGGATCCCTGGCCTGCTGAGTTTCTTAGGGATTTTTTGTTTGTTTTCCTGGTTTCTTGCCTCCTTGACAAAAGAAAGGTGGATGTTTGGAAATTTCTTTGCATATCTCTCATGTACATCTCACATGCATAAATTGATACATATTTGTATCCACCCATGAATAGTAATGGGAATAAAGATTAAGCAAATGGAAACTGGTAAAAGCCACTGTGGGATTGGGTACACTTTTGAGTCCTTTGTGGCAAGAAATTTCAGAAAATCATCTACATTCAGAAAGCTTGAGATTAGTACAGTTAGGGTGAAAAATAGTCAGCATGCTATCAACACCCATGTGTGTTGTGACTAGTGCGTAACTACACGAGTCACACTAGTGTATGACCACAGGCCTCCCTGTCCACAAGTGGTTTCCCTTGATTCTGTTGATACAGATAGACAGACATGCATAGTGCAAGGTGGTTTCTAGAACTCCTGACTCAGGACAAGCAGGTCTTTCTGCAAGGGGTCTGTGGTAGTTGAACTGTGCCTACTCTTTTCTTTTGTTTTGCTTTTTGATACAGGAAAGTGAGCTGACCGATTGAAAAAGATTCTCTATGTAGAGGTCATGATAAACTAACTGCAGAGGAGAGCTGAGTACTTTGCAACCAAGCAGGCATGGACACTTCAAAATTAAAAACAGGGCAAAGGAAGATCATACATATGCAGGGGTAAGGAATGGAACAGGAAATAGCGCAAAAGGAAAGAAACTGGAACAAAGGAACTCTTCGTGGGCCACCTTCTGTTGGCGACCCACCTAGTCTTTTTGCCACATCCTGATTTGCAATGTATCCTCACTTTGAAGTCGCTTACTTACTTCCATGTGTGGGGGAGTCTGGATGAATTATTCTGTCCATGTCACCAAGCACCAGGAGAGGCCAGATGACTCACTGGTAATACAAATATTTAATTAAAATATGGAGCCTGTCCTTGCTGAACACACATAGAACTTTTAAAATCTTTCTTTCCCAAACAAAACATATGCTGCATTCATATTGATTTAGGTACAAGCAATGCAGAGGCGCTATAACTATGTGAAAGAATTTGTGTAGATTATATGTAAGAACTATGTCTTTTTTAGCTAAGGCACTTCTAAATTTGCTGAAATTGGTATCAGAAGAGTGTGTTGTTATAAATTTGGTGTGGAGGCAGGAGGACAGTTGTATGTGGATTACTGCATATAATCCATGTAAAAATAAAAGACTATGAAAACCCAGATCTGAAATCCAAAACAGCCTATGAAAATGGTGGGGAATGTTTTAGAGCTTTGAATTATAATCAAGAGCTGCTGTGGGTCAGTTACATAGTTTTGCTATCACTGCTCTTTGTATTCTTTACTTAAATTTCTTACAAAGCTAACAGACTTTCCTGGCTAGTAATTGCAAGTACCTGAGTTCCTTCACCTGTACTGCAAAACAGAACTAAGCAAACAAAACAGAACATAACAACCTTAACAGATTCTTAACTATCAGAGCTACATTTGAAAACAGTTTTGCTCACATACAAAACTGTTGCTGTAGTATCTTCTTAGTGGTCCAACTGAGCTTACTAAAAGAAAGAAAGAAAGAATAAAGTCATTGCTATGCATCACAGATTAATATATGTAGAAGTTTCCCTTGGTTTAGTAACAGTCTTATGTGTTTTAAAGTTTTTAGCCTAGTAGGCTGGTTGCTCATCGGTATTTATGATAATTGTGTGAGAATTTATAAGATAAATAAATGAATGTGATGGTGGCAAAATAAAAAGGGAGTGGATACAAGGGGATGCCATGAATTGATTTGTGTCGTGTGTGTGCAGCTATTCCCTACAGTGAATGTACTAATTGTGTACTGCTAACAGTACACAAAAATTAGAAAAATGGAATAAGCTGCACCTAGTAAAAGTAGCAGTCCCACAGTGCTGTTATTTTGCAGTCTCCCGCTCCTCTAGTTGAGCTTCGTTTGCCCTTAGCTGTAGCTCAGTCTACCCAACTGAGCAGGATTCAGGTCAGAAGGAGGAAGGTAGGAAACCGCAGCATTCTTACAGTGGTCATTCCAACTTGTTTCCAATGAAAATGATCAAATATGAATTTTTGTGAAACATAAGCATGCCTGAGGCAGTAAGAAGACAGGACAATCAATTAAGAGAAATGATTTCCTAAGTTACAGTCTGCCAGTGTTCTATAATTGTCAGACCCACTCTTCCTGCAGAATTATTAGAAGAATAAATCTTGTCCCAAATCAGACAAATACAGCATGTATTCTGGACGGACCTAAGAGAGGGGTGACTTGTCCAAGGCCTCGAGGAGTACCTCTCTGTCTGATTTTAGATGATAAAATAGCTCCCAGGCGGTGTCCTTGCTTTGGCTCTTCTTATTCTCATAAAATTTTTTCATGATATCCAAAGCTCAGAAAGATTAAATCAGACCAGATCATTTTGCTTCTCAAAATCTTCCATTGATTTTTCCATTATTCTTCAAATTGAATTCAGACTCCTTCCCTGTCCTATGATGTAGACAATTTGGACCTTAGCACTTTCACTGGTCTCCTCTTAACTGTCCTACTTGTTTCCTTAAGCCACATAATATGGATTTGCTCTCTCAGAAAACACATTCCTAGATCCTATCTCAGACCCCTCCACTTCGTGTTCTTGAGGTTTAAAAGTGCTTTCTGATCTGTAGTTGCTTCTTCATGTTCTAAGCTTTTCTTCCAAGTTCTTGTCAAAGAAACACTGTGGCCGGGTGTGGTGGCGAACGCCTGTTATCCCAGCACTCGGGAGGCTGAGGCAGGAGGATCAGTGTGAGTTCAAGACCAGCCTGGGGTACAAAAGTGAGCTCAAGGCCAGTCTGAACTGCATACTGAGACCCTGTCTCAAAAAGAAAAGAAAAAAAAAAAAAAAGAAAAAAGAAGCGCTGTGACTGTTCAACACAAATATCTATTTTTATTATTTTAAATTGATATGAAGTATCATAAAATTTCCCATTATCTAGTTATAGGTGCACAGCTAGTAGTGTTAAAAATATTAGCATTGTTACGCAGCAGAGCTCCTTGAAAATTCCTTTTACAAAGTTGAAGTCATAAGCCCATGGAACAATAACTTCTTCTGTCCTTATGTCTTCACCTTCTGGCAACTGCTATTCTTTTTTTTGTCTTTTTGAGACAGGGTCTCACTATGCAGCTTAGGCTGGCCTTGAGCTTACTTTTGTAGCCCAGGCTGGTCTCGAACTCGCACCAATCCTCCTGCCTCAGCCTCCTGAGTGCTGGGATTACAGGCGTGCACCACCACCCCAGGCTTTTTTTTTTTTTTGTCTCTTTGAGACAAGGTTAAACTATGTACTTCAGGCTGGCCTTGAGCTCATTTTTGTAGCCCAGTCTGGTCTCGAACTCACATCGATCCTCTTGCCTCAGCAACCCAAGTGCTGGGCTTATAGGTGAATCCTATTCTGTTTTGAGATCACCAGCTCAAGAAAATGTTTATGAGTCGAAATGTATATGATATTTCTTCTATGACCATCTTATTTCAATTAACATACAGTCATCAAAGTTCATTCATAGTATAGATATATTAATGTCTCTCTTTTTAAGGTTACTACTCCATTTAATTGTATGTTACACTTTATCTTTACCCATTCATTCACCTTAAAGTACATTTTGTTTCCTTTTAGCTTTTTACCTTTAAATTGCTTTTTAAAATGCTGCTATGAATATAATTGTATGAGTATCTATTTGAAGTTCTGATTTCAATTTTTTTGGACAAATATTCACGCTACGATTTGGATATGCTCTAGTTGTGCGACTATGAAAGTTTTACAGGCTAAAGGCTACACCTCTGAATTAATCCTATTAGAAGAGAGTGAAAATTTTTAAAGGGAAGGCAAAACTGGAGCTTCCTGGGTTATTGGGAGTGTGCTCTTAGAAAGTTGTTATTGAAGGATATCTTTGTACTTATAGCACAAAAGGCTGTCACGGAAGCCCAAGGTTGGTCTCGCCCTGCCACCTCTTTTAATTTTCTGGGCCAAGATGTGAGCAATCTCTTCTGAAACATGCTCCAGCATTGCTACTGATATTTCTCCTTGAGGAGCTCAGCTGAACTCGCTAATATCGTTGCTATGTCCTTGATCCTCCAGCATGGAGAGATCGATAGCCTCTTGCACTTCATAAGGAGCCCATGTCAGTTTTCTGCATTATGACAAAAAGACAATAAATATAACCCAGGAGGGAAATGCTGAAGCAAAAGCAATTTTACTGACGTCATTAGAGAAATCATTATATATTTTCTATAGAAGTTATGTTGTTTAATAGAGTCCTCAACTTAAAAAAAAAAGATCCCAGGATCTCTGTTTCCTTGTAGCATTCACTATGTTTGGTTTTTGATCATTTTTACAGTAGTTTTTCTAATTAGAGCAAGATGATGCCTAATTTCTGTCGTCACGTCCATCTCCCGGATAAGGATTGATGGTAAGCATCTTTTAATACGTGGTGTTAGTTTTTATGTTTCAGAGAAGTATCTATGCTTGTTCTCTGCTCATTTTATTTTGCCAAAAATTTGATTTGGTACACTTTGTACTTAATTAAAAATATACTTTACTGTGACTTACATCATATATTTTTCAATTTTATGAAAATAAGGTAGTTTGCTTAGTTTTTGCAGCAAATCAGACAATCTCCTTTATAGGTGATTTTTACTATTTGAAAAAGCAATATTACATAAGAAAAATAAAGTTATGGTGAATATGGTAATATTTCTTGATTAGGTTTGTCTTAAAGTGAACTTGCTGATGCAAGCCCCCCTCAGGAATGACTGATCTCCATTATGGTAGAGGTTCAGCACAGACAAGTTCTGGGCGATAGCATCTTCAGCATGGCTTTAGCTGCAGAGGATTTCTTTCCCTGTGGTCTGACTCTCAAGGGATCAACCTCATCAACTGACCGATGAAAGTGGTTTTATAAGTGCCAGGTCATTTTAGCCTACTGAAATTTAACCTTATCAAATTATTTTAGCTTCTAAGCTTTCCCATGAGTTTTTCTGTGGTAACAAGGCCAGTATCAAAACTCAGATACTTGTATTTCTGAGTTCTATTTGCTGTCTACAGAATTTCATCCATACCAATCTCAGGCACTGATTAATTTTCATTGTGATAACTCAACATATGGCATACAGTAAGAGTTACACACATTGCTCTCACATCCAGTTTTATAAAACAATTAATGCATGTTTCCAGAACATAACATTTCTTGTATGGAGCTGGTAAGTATAGGCACTATATCTTGATTTCTTTTTACATTCTCTTTTCCTTCCCTTTATTTTATTTTTTTTTTTACCTTATCTGTTGATCTCTTTTCCAATTTGAAAAAGATCTGCTGGTTTCTCATCTATCTTTAATTTTGCTCCATATTTGAAATTTGGATATACTTGTATAAGAGAAACCATTCTCTCATGTTCATAATCCATCTGTAATCTTACTATAAGTCAAGAACATACATGATTTAAATATAATAAATATCATCAAGTACATGGACATATTCATTTTTTCATTTACTCTTTTATGTATTTATGAGAGTATCATTTGGTTGAAGTTTTGTTTTTTTTGTTTTTTTTTTTTGGTGGGACAGGGATTCGAGCTCACAAATGTGCACTTGCCAGGCAGGCACTGGTGTGCCAGGGAGCTATTTCCCCAGGCCCGATTTGGTTGAAGTTAAAATATTATGTTTCATGTACTGAGTACTTCCTATATGCCAGGTTTCATTGTATCCATTCTTTGTAACCCAGTGTATTGCATATTCTTCAAATAGCTGAAGAAAGATTTACATCAATTTTAGGTTAACTCGAGCAAAAAGAAAGCCTCAGAACCTACATTTGAGACCAGCTATTATGGCCCCAGTATCTTTATTCTTAGTTTAAATTTGAGAATGTTTAATGCAGAACTTTTCATGTTTGAGCATGGATACACATCAGAGTCACTAGGAAAACTTATCCAAGCACAGATTTCTTAGCCCAATTGGCAGAGTTGTTTAACCTTTGAACTGAGGACCAGTAGGAAATTACACTTCTGAAAATTTCTGGGTGGAGCCTATGCTGGTGCTCCATGAGATACTTTAGAACCACTGGTTTAAGCAGTAATATAAATATCATTTCCTTTAGTCTAGCTGTGATGTAGTCACGTCAATCATGTATGAACCTACACCATTTGTTTATATGGTCTCAGGCAAAAGACAATACATAGATTTATTGCTTTATATTTTGAGTTGCTGAGGACATTACAAATGGTATCGTCTTATTGAAAAATACAATTGCATCTGCATTAACAGTCAATACATTTTTATTTATATGCAATCTTTAAACATTTTTATAATGATTCAATATCTTTAAAAGCTTAAGAAGTGAAGCGCTGATGATGGTGGGGCTCTTTCAGTATTGCATAATTTTTGTTCCCCCAAACAGATTTTTAAACTGCATATAATTAATGAAGGTTAAGTGGGAAAAAATAGAAAGAAGATAATAAAAAAGCAAACAGGCAATTTAACTGCAGATAGAATATATAGTCAGTTGCACTATAATAAGAATTAGGTCATAAGTTTTTGCTGTTATTTCATCCTGAGGCATTCTCTTTATATTCTGGACACTAACTTCAAGTTAGATATTTCATTTCCTTTGCACATATTTTCCTTCAGTAGTTTGGATGTTTATTCCATAGGTTTTGTCATTTTATATGTGGAAGGTTATAATTTTGATGTTGTCCCCTCTAAAACGTGCTTTACTTATTTGGCTTATGGTTTTGATTCCATAGCTGAGAAACCATTACCATTGCCATCCCTACTGTGATAAAATGATCCTTTTTCTTGAAATATTATTATGGCTCTAGTTATTGCACTTAAATCTTGTGTTTCTGCTTTATCATTTATAGTTTTGATTGGCACCTAATTATACAAATTTATGCATTAAGATGTGATATTTGTATCCCCATTTACATTGTATAGTAATCAAATCAAGGTTATTAATGTGTTTTTCATGTTAAAATTTTTCCATTTCTTTATTTTTAGGTATGGAGTGGTGTTGAGACAGGGTCTCTCTATGTAGTTCAGGCAGATTTTGAATCTAGCTATATGCTTGGGTTTATGGCTAATGGTGACCTACTTGTGCGAGTCTTTTGATTGATGGAATCAGAGACATGCACCACCGCATCTAGATTTTGACCACATATCTATAAATAAAAAAATGAAAATTCTTGATACTAGCTACTTTGAGATATACAATATATTGTAGTTAATTTTATTCAATCTACTATGCAAGAGAACACCAGAACTTATCCTTGTTACCCAACTTTAACATCACACTCATCAAATGACCTCTTCTTACTCATCTTGTTTTCAATATCAAAGTAAGCAATGTTTTTCTTTCCATATAAACGAAATTAACTTTTTGTTGTTTCAACATATAAACGAGATCATGTGGTATTTGTCTTTCTGTATCTTGCTACTTTCACTTAACTTAAAGTTCTGCAGTTCTATGCATACAGTTCCCAAAAGGCAGGAAATTTTTTTTGGCTGCATAGCATTTCAATGTGCATATCTAATCTGCATTGAGTACAGATTTTGCAAATTATGAATATTAATCTAGCAATGACTCTTTCACATATTGATGTCAGTGACTTAGGATATATACTCTGTGGTAGGACTTCTGGATAATACAATAACTCTATTCTTAATTTTTAAGGAAATTTAGTTTCCAAAAATGATTACATTAATTTATATTTTCAGCAACACTGAATTAAAATTTTTTGTGAATTTAGCACAGGGTTTACAGGGTGCCTAGGGTCTCACTATGTAGATTGGACTTGTAGTGATTCTCTTGCTTTCAGCCTCCCAAGTGCTGGGATTACAAATACACGCCATCATGCATAGTCTCAGTTGACAACTCAGTGGACCCCAGGGGCAGGGCTGCCACAGCACTGCTGGGATTGGCCCCATGAGCTGTGCTCTGCCTAAGAAGGTGCTTTAGTCCACTGAGTTGTCTGACTGGTCCTTGAATTAATACTTCTTAAAAATTATATATTGAGAAGATTTTCTTAAATTTTTTTCAATTTTTGTACTTTTAATAAAAAATAACAATGTGACAATTTCAGAACAAGTTAGTAGTACAGTTCCAAAATTTGATACAATGCATATTGTTGTCCTCCTATTAGTTATACACAGCACAGGATGTAAAAGTTACGATTTTTCTAATCATTATTGGTATGAAAAATTTTTTTCTCATTGAACTAAGAAAGTTGCATACATAATCCAATGTTCGATATCAGAGGGCATTATTGGTAAGACTGTAAATGTTATAAGCCATTGATTTAAGCCTTTTACAGCTCATCATTCTAATCTAGCTTTCCATTTTATGCTTTGTGGTTAAACTTTTCTGCTGAGTGGTTTAGGGCAAGTGTAATCAAGACTTGTATAGCACAACATGTAACTTTTGTATCTCCCAAGGTCAGTCAAATCCCCTCAGGATTTACTTTGGAACTGTGTACAGTGCTTTGTAGAACTGTTGTTGGTGTCAGCCATCTGGATGAATCATTGTCGTTGCTTGACCAGTTTGCTCTCTGTGAAAGCCTGAATGTTTCCTCTCTAGGTGACTCTCCTTTAGCACACTATATATCTTCAATCCCTTTCCTCTGTAGCCCCATAATCTTGAACAGAAAGTTTGTGAAACCACTGAGTTATAGATTGTTACAAGACAGGTTCTCTTAGGTCCTACTGGCGAGATGGCTCAGTGGTCTAAATCAACTGTTTAGGTAAGCTTAGGCAAGCTTAGGAAACTACAGGGATTATGGTTTGATCCCAGGCACTAAATGTTGCACCAGCCCCATCCCCAGGGCAGGCTGAACCGGCCATTTTATATATATATGTGTGTTCAATTAATATTATATGTGCTGTAGCATAATGATTCACTTTCATTCTTTGTTATAAATATCCATTTTCCCAATATTTTAAAAAAACCTTATTCTTTCTCAGGTTTTAAGTTTTTCTACACAGCCTCTTCAGCATTTATTATTAGCTTATCTCTTTATGACCACTGTTCACTCTGGGTTGAGATGGCATCGCAATGCTTTTTAAATTTGAATTTATCAACTGACCAGACCATGGAATTTTTTTTTCATATATTTATTTATCATATGCATTTCTTCCTCTGAGAAATGTGTATTAAATCGAGAAACTGAGTTTCAGATAGGATCTTTGAACTTAGAGGCCTATTCTTTTTGTTTTCTTTCTCTCTTTTTAAGTTCTTTTCATATTCTAGATAGCAGTCCTTTGTTTGAGTAATTGTTGGTTGAGATCTTTTTCCAATTTCTAGTTTGTCTTTTCACTCTTGATTTTTTTTTTTTGAAATGGAGAAACTTCTTATTATAATGAGATTTCAGTTGTTGATATTTAGAAGTATTTATTCTAATTATGAAAAGTTATATGAAAATATATGAATGATTTGTTCTGTGCTCTTCATTATTTTTCACTGGTTTTGATGACCATAACCACAATTTAAAATTATATTATCCTGCTTTAAATTATGATTATTATTTTTACAACAACCAATCATTTATTTGGGAAGTATTCTTATAGTAAAATATGTTTTGAAAATATATAATTTATGGCTAATTTCAACTAAAAACTATAATTAATAGCTCTTAGTTTTTTTTCCTTTATATTATTAATCTCCTTACATATTGTGATCCAAATTATGAGTATATATCTTATGTTCTAAATATGTATAATATAATCATATATTGTGCAAGTTAAATTATTCTATATTATATTTTAATATATATTACTAAATATATATGCTCTTACACTTCATTTTTATAATTTTCAATAGTTTCCCATTATTTTTAATAATTTCTCAATATTAAAAGTTTAATTCTGGTCAGTACGAATTACTCTTAGAGATGCCTACTATGGTGAGTGTTATAGTGAAAACCAATATAAATCAATTTTGAATGAAATTTCAGATCTTTAAACTGCATATTAATTTCCTAGTAATGGAATTAGAATATTCTGGCCCAGTTTCATGAATGTTTTGTAAGCCTTTAATGCATGATAGCAACAGGGTTGTAGTAGCGGTGTACCAACTTCACCTCCAATAATAGAGTGTAAAGGAAACAGCAAGGGGCTAGGATTAAGAGTGCTACATGACAAATAAAAATAAACAGTTACTAAGTCAAGAGCCATCTAAATGTACTTCTCTCTCTCTCTCTCTCTCTCTCTGTCTTTTATTTTTTCTGTCTTTAGGACAGGATCTACAGGGTGTACCACATCTTATTATGTAGGTTGGAGTCATAGTGATTGTTCTGTTTTCAGCCTCCCATGCACTGGGATTACAGGTGTGCACCACCATGCCAAGTCTCCATTGCCATCTCATTATGCCTTGTAGGCAGGGCCAGCCCAGCACACAGGGCTTTGAACCCTGGCTGCTGCTCTCTGCCTAAGCAGGCATGTTATTCCACTGGACTATCGGGTTGGCCCAATTTCCTCCCATCTCAACCTGGCTCACTGGGATATTTGCATGTGGTCCTCTGTAACTTGTCTCCATTATCAGTGGTAACTGGAGAAATGTGTTCTTGAAAGACCTGGAAATTATTCATCAGCCTCGCCAGCTGTTTTTTCACACATAGACAAAGTTTCACAACAGCTAAATGCAGTCACATCTTCACCTGGCAGCGGTTAGTAATGCTGCCAAGTGTCTTAGTGCAATGTGTAGGTTATCATCTTAGAACAAGTAACTCCAAACACAGACTGATTCTGAAGTTTGTATTTATTTATTTATTTATTTATTTATTTATTTATTTATTTATTTTCTCCTACTAATCAAACTGGGACCTGGCGCTTGCCAGGCAGGCATTTGTGACACTGAGTGATCTCCCCAGCCTTGAAGTAATTTTTAGAACAAACTGAATACACAAGAATTATTTCTAAATTTCTTTAGCAATTTATGATTTGTACTTTTTGAAAACTCCGTAATGGCCAGGCAAGATGATAGCTCAGCAGATTAAGGACATGCTTAGGCAAATACAAGACCTGGTTTGATCTCTGGCACCATATATCATGCTGTCCCCCTGAGCTGTCCATCAAGACCAGGCTTATTTGTGTATGCCTATAATCCCAGGGATGGGAGGCTTAAAATAGAAGGATCACTATGAGTCTGTGCTGCATACCAAGTACATAAAAATAAGCTAAAATATATTTAAGAAATGATTATACATATGTGTGTATGTGTATGTATATGTATATACATATACATATACATATTGTATATACATACACATATATATTATAGTTTTGATAATTGTACTGCTGATTTGTGCTGGTCTACTGAAAGACAGTTAATGCTTAATTTGTTTCATTTTTCTTCTTATTTGTTCTTTTCAATTTCTTATAACATTCTTTTTACCTGTATTTCCTGTTTACATATGATAAGCTAACAACTAATTTGAAGACACCATTACTTAGCAAGAAAACCATTGTTGAATTCTTATTATGCTTTTAGTGAAATTCTGTATCATTTCAAATGCTTTATTCTTTTCTTTGCTGTTTTTTTACCATTGTGTATTCCTTTTTAAAGAAAATGAAAACAGAAATTTAAAAATCAAACCATATGCAACATTGTATGCGCAGTTCAAAACCTGTTTTGAAATTGTTTCATTGCTATTTTATCTTTTTTTCTCACTAAATTGTATAAAAAGTATAAATAAAATAAAAATAAAGGATAACATAAATGGTAAAATAAAAAAGACAAAGGGTCCATAATATATCTGACACTTAAATCCAGACTTAGGCAGATATTTTAGCCAATTTATCATTCAAATTCTTATTTTCTTCACTAAACATCCTTTATGCTAAGTACACATTATTCATGATTTTATGAACTTTTATTATACATGTTCATAGATGGCAGTACATTGGATCTTCTTTCCCTGAAACTTCGAATAAAAATTCATGGAGTGTTATAATACTGATACACAGAAATCACTACTGCTCATTTCTATACTAAATACCTCTTCTATTTCTATATCAAACACCTCTTCTCCTTCCGCTTTACTTTAAGGAACTTTGTTCCTGGTTCAGATCATCCTGTCTTCATTATGGGATCCACTGACCAGGAAACTATATATTTGCAACTGATATTTAAATTTCTGGTGAAAACATAACAACTGTGTAAGTTAAAGTATATTAAAATGTAATGTAACATATATTTACTTTACTTGTTGGATTTATTTATTTATTTGACTTTATATACTCAGAGTTGAAAACTTTATTGGAACGTGGTGATTTTTAAACCAGCAGTGAAAAGAAATGTAAAGGACCTGGGATCCAATATATATGACTTGCAAAAATATTAGGTAAGATAAGCACAAAAATAAGTGAAAGAAAGATTATGTTGGTTCCAAGATATTCTAGTTTCTAAGCTCACTGCAGCTTCATCTATGTAGTATGTGTGAATGATCCATTTTCTCTCTTTCTTTTTCTATAAATATGACAACAAATTGCATTCTTGATTCACAAATTAGCCTTACACAAAGCCACAGTTGTGTTGCTATAAGAAAGGAACCATATTTCATAGGTCATAAGGGAAAATGGAACGTTCTGTGTAAGATTCCATAAAATATATAATTCATTAATAAAACATCTTTGATAAAACCTGATAAGGTTGGCTACTGGTTTATCAATTTTATTTATTCTTTCAGAAAATCAACTCTTCGATTTATTAATTCTTTGTATTGTTTTCTCAGTCTCTGTACTATTTACTCTTCTGTCATTGCTGGGACAAAGACTCTACACTCAAAATGAGCGAAGGATTTAGCTTCCCTCATTAGCTCACAGTTACTGGAGGTTTCAAGACATTTTCTATAATTTCAGAACCCTCATTCCTTGACTTTTGTACTCACTTTGTCTCTCTCAAAAAACATGCAAATACACAGGTGGCAGGACCAAGTACACTGGCACTAAATAGAATCATGAAGGTAAAATAAAGAGCACAGATCCACAAGACAGATGTACAAATTAAGTGCATGTATCCACTATGTTCCATACAAATATCATCACAGTTAGCAATTGATGTCTGTTATAATTATGGAAAAATGTTGTTCTTGCTTTCAGTTAGTTTTATTGTTGTTTTTGTTGTTGTTGTTGGTGGTGGTGGTGGTGTGTTTGTGTGTATATGTGTATGTGTGTGTGTGTGCGTGTGTGCTTTCTTCATACTTTCACCTAACCTATGTAACTCTGATGTCAGCTTTGAGCATCATGCCCTATTCAAGTTGATATATGTACTAAATCCTTTCTTGTAACCCCTGTGAAAACCTAAAACCCTCAGGTAGATATATTTCAACAAACAAATGTTAGGAAGAAAGGTAAAGAAAGGGAAAGATAGCAGTGTGGCTGCTATCTTCCCTTATCTTTCTTCTTCCTGTATACATATCTTCTCTTGTGGAAATGATAAAATCAAATTCTTTTTTGTAGATCCTTCTAAATACCCCTTTGGTCAAAAAGAGATGCAGAGTAAAATAGATTTCTGTATATGATAGAAGAGTAAGTTTCTGCGGGGAAACAGGGAGATGGGACACATCAGGGAGGCAACACCAAATACATGAATGAGGTAGTAAATTCATAAATGAATATGTCACCTTAAAAATTTGCATTAACAGTATTACCTTTGTACAACTACAACAATATGAAGTCATCGATATTTTGCAGTTGTAATTGTTCACCTTCATATTCTGTGAAAATATTCACTCTTTGTTGCATTTTTCTACTTCCATCATTCACACTTGGTTTGTCAGGAAGTCACCAGGGTCTTCCTACACAACAAAGAAGGCCAGTTTCTTGCCCTACTATCTCTCTGCTGTACTTGACTCTAGACCCAAATTTATACATCTTGAACCTAGCAGCACAAAGAAAGCCTTGCATTCAAGCCAACCCACTTTCCAGGAAACATCTTGTGTGAAAATAATTATGATATCCTTTTGTATGTACTTTTTCCCCAGTGTGGGCAATTGAACCCCAGGCCTAATGGATGCTAAGCAAATGGTCTACTATTAAGCTACATACCATCGTTAGTTGTAGGTATTTATTTATTCTTCAAATCTTTAGGAAGTCCTGCATACGGTGAGTCATTTGAGACCTGTGGATATTATTTCCTATGTAATATTTCCACTATGAAGAATTTTGAGAACCTCTTTAAAGTTTTTACTTCAAACATTTTTCTAATTGCGTTTTGACCTTCGCTCCCCAATGCTTCTTTAATAATGCAACACCTTGGTCTCAAGTGATGTTATTTTAAGTGATACTTTAAATACTATGTCAAATCCATTTGTGAAACTTTTATTCAGTTTAACAGCAAAATCTCATCAATTTGGTTAAGTTAACTATCAAATTCAGGATCATTAAGATAAGGAATGACAAAGCTAGAAGCACATACCTTCCCTTTCTTTGAAAATACATATAAAATTAACCACTCAGCTGTTTGTTTATTGTATTGTGCTTTGGAAATTGCAGGCAAATTTAAGTTGTCAAAGCCACCAAAAATACTGGTGAAACCACAGAGTGAACAATAATAACTAAGGGAAAATACAGTAAACAGGGAACTCTGAAATATTGAAAAGGAAAAATGGGAGATTCAACTTTTTCTAGGGGAGAAAGCAGATGATTCCAAATGTAGGGTGCTATACATGAGGGGTAATGCACTGCAAGAACACACCTACTTCAGAAAGAACTTCTTTGTCTCTGAGAGATTCTTATTTCTGCTCTGTCCTCTTGACCCATGCCAGTTGTGTATTTCCTAAACATCCCAGAATGTCTTTCTTAATTTTTCTGCAAATGTGCCTTGGCATGATGCAAATAAGAGCAACTCAGCAAAATATATTATAGGTTCTGAGGGTCGCAAGCAGTTGTATCTAACTAACCCCTGGAAAAGCTCCTGGCTATTCTGAGTATCTTGAAATCCTTTTGAAAGTAAATCATTAGAAATGATGTAGCTTCTATTGTGGACACATGGTCTCACTCCTACTGCAGCTTACTAGGTACCATATTGAAAGTGTCACATTGAAAGATGGCACAGAGGGGCATTTGTCTACAACTTCTATTCTCTTTTGGTGTAGCCTAGCTGCTAGGCATGTGAATTCTATTTTAAGTCTGGGTGGCCCCATACAGTAACTGAGCAAGCTTCCAAGCATATGCTGGAAAGTTCTGAACTATATCTAGAAGGAGATGGCAAAAATGTAGACATAGAGAGCTTTCTGCCACACCTCCTGCTCAAGTCTGAGATTCAATTATGTGGTGCGGTTTAAGTCACAGGTTATGACAATGGCATATATTAATATTATACCCATAGCAAATATGGAACAAAATCATTGCCATGAGAATTAGCATTTGATTTTGCAAAAGTGAAGTTTAATAAAAATTTATGGATTTGGCTCATTAAAATTTGTTAATTTGATGAAATTGAAAGTATTAATATGATATACAATTCCTCTGCTGACTAACATCTATTTCTTGGTCATCTCTTTAATATTAGATTCATTTTACATACATTTTAACAACATAAGTGATTGAAAGGTTGCAGTCTTCCTTATAGCCATGTGTCAGATATCTTCTTGTTCAGCTAAGTAGAAATCATGAGACCCTTTGGAAGGTGAAAAGAGAGTGAAGAATTAAGTATAGCTTCCTTTCATTAAGTGATACTCCTAAATTCCATCAATGTAACTTCAGTTTTATTCAAAACACTTAGTAATCTCATTTTCTTCACATCAAATTATCCTCTAGTTCCCTACAAACTCAGGGACAAAATCATTGACAAAATCACCAGTTATCTTTAGTCTCTGGTTCTGTGTCTGCATTCCATTTCATTTGCGCCTATTTCTGTTTTACTACTCACTATGTTCTTTGAGATCCCTCTCCTTCACTTATGCCTTCACAGATGACTGGTGAGGCTTCATCTTTGCCCTTGTGCCTGTCTAGAAAAGTCATTTCCAGACAAGAAGTGGAAAGAAGTTATCATCCAGCTAGCTGAATATTAGCAGATTTCACTGTAAACTGTCACATGAGAGGCAGCAAGACATCAATGGCTCAAACTACTTACCTACATTATTTTGCCAAATATGTTGTATTTCATCCAGAGATGATGGAATGTCACAGAAAAAATCCAGGTTTATTACGAATAATTAGCAACCCCTGCACAGCACTGGTTGTAACTGGGTGCCACTGCTCTACGTTTAGACCAGATAGCTCATAAAATACCTAAACATATTCCATTCTCGCCCACATTCATCCTGTCCCTTGTCACCCTCTCCAAATGTTAATTAAGATGATAAAAAATAGAAAATGAGATAACCTTCAATCAAATATATCTTCTGTCTATTATCCTCTCTACAACTTCCTTCACTGTCAAATTCAATATTACTAATTAGTCTTTTTTTCTCTGAAAGTTATGCATGTCCTTAGCTTCCCAACTTCATCTTTTCCTCCAACTTTTCCACAGAACATTGAAATACTTATTTTTCCTTTTGCTTCTATTGTAAATCCGTATCCTTAAATACTGACATTTAAAACAAACTTAAATTTTGAAAAAAAAAAAAACTGACTATTTTTCTTACTGTGTCTACCATTTGAGAAAGTCGCACAGTGGCTTCGAGTGCTAAAGTATGGGTCCTAATGTTTTCCATGCCTGACTAAATAAGGCACTGGAAAGCACGTTACTCTTTTTGGTCCTCGAAAACATAGAATTTAGCTAGATTGTCGTAAAGAACAATTTCAGCTAATTAGTAGTAGTTGTTTTCCCTTTCTAATCTAAGGAAGTCAAATTCCCATAGTAAAAAGGTCTCCCAACTAAATCGAACCATATTTATTGTACAGTTTATTGTGCATTTGAAACCATATACAACTTTATATTTTAATCTCTAGGAACTTTCTTTGGGAATGCATTGACAGTTCTGTTATTTTTAAAAATACCCATGTTCCAGTAAATGTGACTGGTTTGATATACTTATTTTTTTTCTCCCCAAAACTCTTTTACCACAACTTGTACCCAAGGGAAATTTTCTTAGAAGTAAAATAGTAGTCTCCAAGGATTTGGAACTAAAGTCTAAATGTTGAACTGCAGTAAACATTTTTTCACACAGTTGGGATAGGCTGAAGACTGAAATTTCTTCTTACTATGCCCATGAGACCAATCCCAACAGCCGATCCCAGATTCAGAGGCACTGAGTCTCTGCCTTTCAACTGCCACTGAAGAACATATTGGGTCTTCTGACAGGAAGATGTTTCAAATGAGACTTGAGGTGGATGATGTGATAGAATATGAAGCATATACTCGAAAACAAGGTCCATAAACATTTTATTGTTACATCCTCACTATTCACTACTACCAGTGAAATTTGCACTTGTAGTCCTATTTTAGTTAATGAGTACTGACATCTATTGGAACGTTATATAGCTTCTGTTCCTAGTTTAATACTTCTACTGGTAATTGCAAAGATTCAGTTTCAGGATTCACAGGCCAAGGAATTGATATTAACTGTGGACATGGATACCTCAGTTTCTCCAGGAGACAAAATAAGGCATCTGAAAAAGATACCCGCTTCTACTTCAGTCACTCTTGTAGCATGCTGTGATTTTAGTGTCTTATTTCAGGAGACTCTCTCCTGGCATGTAAGAAAGATTCCTGCCCATGTTTCCCATTAATCCTGAAGTTCTGTGATTTATTCCCTCAAGTTTTACAAAGTAATTACTTGCAAGAGCTCTTTATTGTATGAACTGTAATAAAAATGACTTAAGAAAAACGGTGGGTCCTTGCATAAAATTAAGTGAAAATTAAATTAAAAGGTAGGACATCTGTTCAGTTTACATCAGGCCTTTCAACATGCTCCCAGTGAGCTGCAGAGATAGTTATGATAAGGCAACTTTATCCCAAATTTGATATCCATGTTGTGATTATTTTGTCTTCAAGACGTGGATCTATGCATTCCCCACTTCTTGCTTTTTCTAGTTCATGGCTTCTAGTTGTGACACAAGAAATTCCGTCAGCTCTTGAATTAACTGCTACACTTGTGTGGGAAAATAGAAGTGAATTGCTGTCCATGTCATGTAAGAAGGACAAAGATACACTAATCACTTCAACTTATAAAGGAGTCAGTTAAGTCTTTCATTTATGTCCATTTTTCTTATTTTAGCAATACTGAAAACAAACCAGAGCTTAATATCTAAGGTCAAAGTGTCATAGTAGAGAGTAATTTTTTTTTATTGAAACTTATCAACAAACTTGCTGAGAAATATGAACTAATGGAATCTAAAGTTTACAGAGTACCTATTATACTTTAAGAAGTGGAGCAGGTAACTTTGATTTTACCTGTAGTGCTAAACTTTGCATAATCCTATGTGAAGTATAATATTATTAATGTATTATTTATATATTAAAATAATAGTTATAGAAATTAAATAACTAGCTCAAGATCACATAATAGGGCTGGCCAGATAGCTCAGCAGGCCAATAGCCTGCTTACACGTACTCAGGGCCTGGCTTTGATCTCTGTCACCATGTGTAGCGCTAGCCTGTCCATGGATACACTGAACCTGAGACAGAGTATGGGCTTGCTGATGTGTACCTGCAATCCCAGCACTGGGGATACTGAAAACAGGAGGATCCCTGGAGCTGCATTGTGAGACTCTACATAAAAAAATAAATACAAAGAAATCGAAAAAAATCACATGGAAATGATTTTAAAATAAAGGGAAGCATTTATTTAAGCATTTATTTATTTAAGTTCAGAAACAGTCTGGAACCAGGTGAAGTTGTACTGTCTATTAAGAGGAGAGGGAGAGAATTATCTTTAGTAAGGTGAGCATAGGAATATTTTTTTTCACGAGCATATTACATAATTTCTATGTTTCACAAATAGAAAGAATAATAAACAAAAATTCTTGCAGATTGCAATGATTTAGTATAAATATGGAGACATTTTTTTTAAAAGTTAAGTTGCTATTTTATTTTAGTATTAGTAAATTAGTATAAAGTGATTTAGTTTTCTTGTTTCCCAGAGAATAAGGGAAAATTTAACTTATTTTCTTTGTCAAATTGTTGCTCTGCAGGTCAGTAAACTAATCACAGGAAGGAAGATAGTACAGTTGAGAAGTACATAATCAAATTGTGTAGGTTTGCAAGGGTATACTAGAATTGCACACACTGTACTCTGGGGCAGATGCACACACTACAGAAAGCAAAAAGGGAAGGAGAGGAGAGAGAGAGTCAGAGGGGGAACAATGGAAGGAGGATGAGACAGAGCAAGAAAAGAACTGTAGAAGAGAGAATGAGGCCAGGAGAGAAAGATAGTGTGTGTGTGTGTGTGTGTGTGTGTGTGTGTGTGTGTGTGTGTGTGTGCGCATGCGTGCGTGTGTGTGTTTTCCTGCTAAGCAGAACCCTGAGAGTTCTGGCAGTGAGTTGGCAATGGTCATTGTCAAAGGATTAAAAAAGAAAGCATCTGCCAGGGACAGGTGGCAGCCCAGCAGAAAAAGAAACAAAGGATTTTGGTGTAAAGAAAATAAAACACAAGTGAAAATACTGTTTATTCTGTTCTGTTTTCATACACTATTTATGTATATTAATGACACTGTTCTCATTTTCAGTGAGAACTGGGATCAAGCAAGGTTTCTGCTTCCCTGTGGTATCTTCAGATAAATTTTGTTGAAGAGGAGAATGTAGCCAAAAGGACTGACACATAATCAGACACTATTTATAGCAGGGATTCCTAAACATTTTAAGTAGAGGAATGTACCATTAAACTGAGATTATCAGAAACAAAAGCCAGGAAAAAACAGGAAGGAAGGAAGGAACGAAGGAAGGAAGGAAGGAAGGAAGAGAGGGAGGGAGGGAGGGAGAGAGGGAGGGATGAGAGAGCGAGAGCAAGAGCAACAGTGAGAGCGAGAGTGAGAGCGAAAGAGAAAGTAAACCCCAAATCAAGCTCTCTATGCTGAAAAGTTTACCTCATTAGTGAACCAAGGAAAGCCATTCTCCTTGAAAGCAGCACATTGTAAGGCTGGGACCAGCACTTGCTGTCACCCAGCAGCACAGAAATGAGTTCTCAGTGCCTTTCACTGCTCCTTAAGCCCCTGTCACCCCAATAGATAGCCACTGAGACCTTACCATTCTCTTCTGTCAATAATAACAAATTCAAGTGAGATTCTGTTTACAAGTTTAACTGTTCTATTACTTCAATTAATTTTTCATGAAATAGAACAGACAGATAATCCAAAAACAACTGGACTATAGATATGTCTTCCATAGAATGTCAGTGAAAATGCAAATAGTGTTTTTTTTTTTTTTATTGGTATCTGTTTATTGATGTCATTTCAGAGTGTGAAGCCAAAGTTCCTTTTAGTGTCTACCTATAGTTTTTGTGAGTTTTGTTTGGATACTTGTTTCCTGTTTATAATGCTGGTCTGGAATAAATGTGACTTTCAAGTATTTCTAGGTGATGACAGGAACTCTTTCAAATGTGCTTGCTCCTTGTGCTTTCCTGATAGTTTTTGATTCCTATTTGTTCCTGGCCACCTACTAGATTCTAAGTGATGTCAAAGGAGAATTATAAAAGCTATTCATTGAGGCATCTACACTTGTGGTATTTTTGGTTTTGCCATTGCAAATCCTCACACATATTCTACTCATTTTGCCCAGGTGTTTGACACTCTTAGACTCAGGTCTGGTTCTTTGGGTGTACAAACTCTATAATTGATTATAAAATAGCTAGAGTTCAGCAAAATCCAAAGTCTAAGAGATTATGGGTCTGACAGCTCATTCACAGATTATAATATAAAATAGAACAGGTACCCTGGCACTGTCACTGTGCCTCTTACAGCCTGGACTGCAAGATGATCATAGCAACATGATGTCTTTCTCTTGAGAACAGTGTGTCATAGGAAAATAGTATAATTTTTCGAGATTGACCTTTGTTTCTGTCTGTGAAAAGATTTAGGCCCTTCAAGCAAGTTCAATGATACATCATACTTTTGCTCCATCCAAAATTTGTGGCAAGATTCAAGTCTATTTAGGTACCATGATCGGTCAAGCTACCCATATTTGTAAATTCTCTCAAAAAAGAAAAAAAAAAGAAAACATTTGTTGCAACAACTACAGGAAGAGGTACACAGAGGCTTAAAGGCTTAAAATAGAGATTGCACATAGATAGCTGTGTCAATGTTTTCTACATTTTCTATTGAGATGAGACCTATACATGGACTAATATTGCCTGTCTGGAAGATGAAACTTTTAACTGGAAATAAAAATACCAAGTTTGTGCTTCCACAGCAGTTTCAGCGGGGGAATCCCTGAATCACTATTGTTTTGAAGGTATCTTTGGTAAGCCATTGTCTAGTTACTCTCCATGTCTTTTCTTCACACTTAAACATGTGTCTTCTCAACTGGATGAAGATGACGACCAGGAAAATAGCAGCATTTTAACTAAAAACATAAGGGCAAAGATATGATTAGTTACCTGATAGATGTAATACGTATTTGGACTCACACGCATTCAGAGTCCTTACTAAAAGCCTAAGTATATTCACATTTACATATTTAATTACTGATAGTTTATTTAGCAAAAAATTGGCATGGGCAAATGAGATACCCAGCAATACAAGAGAGTATAGAAATACCCTGCAGGAGCCCAATAAATAATTTGGTCTTTAAATACTAAATAACCACATTGTTATGGTTTATGTCTAGTTGTCCCCTCCAAAACCTTATGCAATCATGGGGCGGACACTTCTATAGATTGACACTTGACTCATGAGTCACGGGGATTATAAATTTTACGTACTGATGAGATTATCAGTCTGAGTACTGCTGGGACTAGGGGTGTGGCCGAGGCAGATAGGCTAAGGAAGAAAGCCTGAAGTAATTTAAAAAGAGAGATAGAGAGACAGATACAAACTGTTGGTCTCTGCTCCCCTGGTTGGTTGGTTGCCTCTGTCATGATTGTTGCTGATCTGCCGCCATAAACTGGATGTTTGTCTGCGCTGTTCTTCTCAGCCTCGGGCCAGCCAAATATGGACTGAAACCTCCAGTAACTGTGAACTAATAAACCTGTCCTTCCTTCATTTTCAGTGTTGGGTTTTTGTCCCAGCAACAAATGAAAAGTAACTAAGACACATATAAACATCTAATATGCACATTTCATCTGAATATATATTTATTATATAAATTTTAGAGGTTGTCACATCATCTAACTACCTACAGCGTTGCAGGACAAGAAATCACAAGTACTTTTCTGAGCAGTTCACAGTATGAAATGACTTTTGCACTGTGTATGTGATGTACCAAGATATTGGCAGGTCTGAGGGAGTCACTGCTGGCTCCAGGGCGGGGTGTGAGGATGTGGGGAAATGTTGGCCACCTGTGGGCATAATATAAACATTGTACAGTGTATAAATTTGGTTAGAATTGACTTCTTTTTTTTTTTTTTTAAAGAATTTTTATTTTTATTTTATTTTTTTTTCTTGTTTCAGAACCTTTGTTGTTTATTCACTCATTTTTATGGCTGGCTCAGCCCATCCCAAGGGCAGGGCTGGCGCAGCATGTGGTGCCGGGGATTGAACCGCGGTCCCTGCAGCCATCCAAGCTTTCCCAAGCAGGCGCTTTAGACCACTGAGCCATCCCGCCAGGCCCTACAATTGACTTCTGAGCTCAGCATTTCTTTTCCTATCCAGACAGCGCAGGTGAGCAGGAACAAGTCATGGGATGTGTGCACATGCACAAATGTGAAATAGATCCATCAGCAGAAGCATTCACTTCTCACAGAATATTTATTATGCGTATTTTCTAAAACAAACAAAAAGTAATGGCTTGGAACTCCATCTTAATGTGGTAAAACTAAATTCTGTTTGGTACTGGCTCTCCAACTCCATTTCAGTCATGTAATATACTCTGATCTGTGTGGGAAGGCAGGTCTGTGCTTTTTATTTTACCTGCATGGTTCTATTTAGTGCCAGTGTACTTGGTCCTGCCACCTGTGTATTTGCATGTTTATTGAGAGAGACAAACAAAGTGGGTACAAGAGTCAAGCAATGAGGGATCTGAAATTATAGAATGCTATAGAAAAAAAGTCTAGGAACCAAATATGTTAATTATTAGTCCCTACTATTTGTTCCTGTGGAGTTTTATAACTTTCACTTAATCTTTTTATTTCCAATTTACCACATATTGTGGATACTTGTTGCCATTAAAGATTCTTCTACAATATGCAGTATTAAGGAACAACTGAAAATGTGGCTGTATTCTCAAATATTTTGCTGACACTGATAAAGTTTTGCTAGAAAATAAATTCATTTCTTTGACTAATGACTGTGACAATTCTGTCCCTAAAGTGTCCATCATATCTTGAATGTCAATCAACACAAAAAGGGACACACTGCATGCAGAAGACCCCAAGTAGCCAGTTAAACATCTTTCATGTCTTCTTTTGTATGCAAAGATACTCATTAACTAGCTTCAAATATAATTTTGTGATTTTTAGCATGAATTAAACTGGTTTTACACATATGACAAAGACAGCGCATAATAAAATAGATAATGAGTATTTACTTTCATGAAACCACTTGATAACTGGTGGCAGTTCTGGCTCATATATGAAGGCGGAAAATTTAAGAGAGAATATAGACATCTATGGAGATTATGGACAGAGATAGATCAAAGTGATACTTCGGTGATGTGAAATCCATGTGTATATATTTCTAGTAAACTAAGAATCAACTTCATTTACTGAGAAAGATGAGAGAAAAGGCCATTTTCATTTTCAGTCACATCATAGGTGTTTGTCTTCCCATTTATTTTCTTTGCTCAAGTTCTCCTAAGTGAAAACCCTTGCTGTTCTATCCATGAGGAAATTTGTGCTCCTCAACAGCTGGCAAAACTGTGTACAGATTTGCTCAGGGAAAGTTGATGATTGGACTTATGCTGCAGTCGACTATCAAACTTTTAACATGAAGTGACTCTTTTTTTCCAATCAGAGGTATATAAGCCTCTGTAAACGGTCTTCATAGAAGCAGTCAGATCCAGAATACATATCTTTAGAAAAGCAGCTTCCCAGCTTCTCAAAGCAAGCCAGGCACAAATGGATTCTTGTGCTAACCAGCCTGCTGAGCCATATAAAACTGGGTCATTACTACTTGTGTCCTTGTAGGTATCTTAGCCTTTAAATGGTGATACTATCATTTTAATTAAACCTGAGGTTTCTTCAGCATTCAATTCAAAAAGAAACTCCAAAGCCCCATTGTACAATAGAAACTAAATCTTCAGTCTACAAGTAAAATAAGATGAATGGATGGATGTAGACAGGGTGGGAAGGTTTTAAAATTTGATAGTGAGAGATCACTGGCATGCAGATTAACACAATATATGTCAATCAGAGCTATGTAAATATACTCTTTATGAAGTATAAGATGAGGAATGAGAAATACTAAAAAGTAGGGACTGTATGGGCAGTAAGGGTTAACAAAGAATCATAGCCCAACTTTTTCCCCCCAATTTTGAATGACATGAA
This sequence comes from Myocastor coypus, assembly GCA_004027025.1. Lineage (NCBI taxonomy): Eukaryota > Metazoa > Chordata > Mammalia > Rodentia > Myocastoridae > Myocastor > Myocastor coypus. Next base: position 17,238 of record PVJA010007268.1, on the reverse strand, counting down.
GAACATAATTAAGATGACTACTTTGCTTGACATATCGAGATCCTGAGTCCACCCAACAGCAAAATCAAACAACATGGATAAGTCATTTAAACTATTTTACTTATGTCTGTTATACAGGTTTCTCATTAGCATTATTAACCTACTGTGCTGGACACATTTTTGTAGTAAGAAGCTGACTCATGTGTACTGCTTGGAAGCTCAACATCTATCCACGCTGTAACAGTGCCACCTCTTTTCAGATTGAAAATTGAAACAAAGTACCTATCTAGTCATTGATGGAACTTTGAGTGAGTGGAGAACCACCATGATCACTGGTTGAGAATTGGGGACTGAAACAAACAACCCTGCACAGTGTCTGTGTCCTAGCTTTTTGCCTTGCAAGGAATATTTACAAAGATATAGTAGAAACATAACGGCTGTCATTTCCAGCACAACACACACTGTAGCCAAATCCCCCTTCCTTTATCGTCATTAATTTTACTGAGTACACAGTTCATCTTCTGTGAACTTATTCACTGAATAATAGAATTCTTAGAACTCCGAATTTACTCACAGGTAAAAGGGTGGAGGAGAGAACAGGATTGAAGATGGATTTTAAGTGATAGCTTTGGGCTAAGCTAACTGAAAACAAGTCGAAAAAAAAAAAAACAATGGCTCCACAGGCCCTCTCTGAATATTAAGATTGGCCATAGAAATGATATCTGCCTGTAAAATCAATGAACCCAGAAGCAATGGGCATTATTTCCTGTAGAAAATTTGCTCAGCTTAAGATTTGGCCTCCTTGCACCACTCCATTCATAACCAATTAGCTTCAAAGCTACGGTTTTATGATTTAGAGTCTTTAAATTTTCATTAGAGAACACTGGCTTCCTAGATCCACTAGAGTTGCTCCAGTTGCTATCTGGCCATTTTGTTAGCAGTGTAAGAAATTTGTTTCAGCACTGCTTCCTTTATTTTTGGGTATCACTTGTAACAACTCAATAAAAAACTTTGATTTAAGATACTTTCGTCTCCGACTTCACTTCATGAATTTGTTAGCTATTAGCCATATATTTTAGTCTTGATTACAAAAATCAAAATAAACTGAAAGGCAAGAAACGGGTCTGTGTTACATAAATGTCAGTCCTTGTTCAAGGACAATAGACTTTAAAACAATGCAGCAAATTCCAGTGACATTTGAATGCTAATACTGTATCTATATTTCAATATGAGCTTGGTGTTCATTGCAGAGTACTTTTACACAAAGACAATGTGGAAACTCACCCGGATGATCTATTATATCTGATAATTCTATTGACATGAAATGGTGTTAAAAGTAGAGTACTATGTCATGTGTTAATCCTTTGACATATTATTTCATATATATTGAAATAATCATTATTTATTATTAGAGTCTCATTATTTTGTTCATACAGTATCATCTTCGTCCCAGCAGGTAGAGCCATATTTGAAATCTTCATTCTTTAGAGATTCTTCCTGGAAAAGAATGGTTAAGCTTCTTCTGTGTTCTTGGAAAATCGACAGCAGACAATCCAGTACTAATGAACTAATTCAAATTATAGTGGTTTGAATGCCTTGAGTCTGACCTAGAATTAACAATGAGGTTTAGGGCATTGCACACTTCAAGGGTGGATTCATCTGGGTACATAACATCACCTGGATGCCAGCATTTTCATTTAAATACTCGTGCTGTTCATCCCTCCAATCTTCTTTGTGATAATCACACACATTAGCCAGGAAGGGCAATGTCAACTCAACCACTTGCTGGCAGGTCTGAGAATGTATTCACCAGTAGAGTAAGCATACCATGCATGATGTTCTGGATTTGGTCTCCAGTATTACCAAACAAGTATTATTGCCAGACTGACACACGTATCACTATTTACCAGCTGACTAATAAACCAGTGTTTTATATAGGAAAGAAAAACTGTGAGCTTTAAGAGTAGCGCGGTATCCTGGAACATCTTTGTGCACATGTCCTTATGTGAATTATTCCTGGGAAAGTGTCTAATGAAGGAATCAGCAGCAGTATTTGCCCATTAGCCTCAGAAATGTATTTGTATGTGAAAAATATGTGTCTACTTATGTAATTACAAGTTGGCTTTAGAAAGATGTCTATAAACTGACAATTTTTAGTGACTTCTATATTTCTTTACAAAAGTTTTCAGTGTTGTAGGTAACTGTGAAAGACTTGGAGACTGCACATTTATGAATAAAGCAGAAACATGAAGATTCCAAGTTCAATTCTAGTCCTAACAACTCATGAAGTGTCTGTTATAAAATTAAATTTGATTTAAATTAATTTAAATGGTTTGAAAGTATGGTGCAACTTTTCCCTAGGTTTAAGCCTCAGAACAGCCAAGAAAAGGAAAAGAAAGGAAAGGAAAGGAAAAGAAGGAAAGGAAAGGAAAGGAAAGGAAAGGAAAGGAAAGGAAAGGAAAGGAAAGGAAAGGAAAGGAAAGGAAAGAAAAGGAAATAAAGTGGTTTAGAATACAAAGGTATCATATGGATTTCGTTGACACCTTAGAAAAGTATTAGTTTGGTTCTTTAAAATTATCCTTGACCTACTCGTCACTTTCTGACTATATTCACTTTGCTGTAAGTAGTCCTAGAAAGGTGTGATCCCTACTTGTAATCTGTTGCAGTTTCTATATCACAGTTTTGCTACACATACTAGGCTAGACAAACTTTGTTGTCTTTAATTTAACATATTAGGATTTCACCAAAAAAGATGTGGAATCTTTGTGCAAGGTATTTTATGAAAATTAGATATCTGTTCAACTTAATGCATGACAGCTTAATTTACTACATTTTTTGATCGAATAAATGGCTTAGTGTTACAGCCTTTGAAACATTTAAGATTCTACTTCTGTTTCAAGACAAATTATTTGTAAGTTTTACTGACTTATCTTACCTATGGAATTCTTGTATTCTTAAAGTGATTTGCATTATAATTCAGTCAAAGTAGAATTGATATGTCAAAAAAATTGGTGCTGGCAGAATAAAAAGAACATTTGTAGAACAGTAGTGGACATATATGATAATCTTGTTCATAATTTATGGTTATTCTAGAAGACAGTCAAGTATTGTGAAGAGATGGACCAGGTTAATTCTAAATATAGAAATAAAACTGTAATCAGTATGATAGTAAACACATATGTTTCCTTAGATAATTTTGAAATAGTTCAAGAAGCAACTGATAACAAGGTATATTGCAGAATAAAGGTCAAGACACAAAAGACTATTTTGCTGTGTTCTTGCAAAACCAAGGAATATATTAAATAAGAATTCATGGGCTATTGATATAGCTCACCAGCATATCATTTGCCTGACAAGCTCAAGTTCTTAAGTTCAATTCCCAGTTCAAAAATAATCATGAGCAATTTAATATTTATAAGAATGACATGTACACTACAAGTCACAATAATTTTGGTTTATTCATCAAATTCCAAATTAACAGACCAAGTTCAAATCAATTTACAGACTAACAAAAATAGAATACTCCGATTTGAGCAAAAAATTCTCGATTTGCACCTCTGGTTCCTTTTGCTTTCTGTGCTAGGAAGTCAGGACTATTAACATACTAGATAAACACTCTGCCTTTCAATTTCATTCCCAGCCCTCCATCACTGATTCTTAATAGGTTTTAAAAATTAGCTTTAAAAATTGGCTAAAGACCTTCTTTAATATACTTGTAAATCTCTCAGGAACTTAAATTAGAACTACTAGTTGGTCTACTGTCTACTTGAGTAAGTAATCTTGATTTTCATTAAATGTCATGAGATTAATTAAAGGCAGAGCCAGAATTACAACTTAAGACCAATACCATTAATACTTTGTCATTCTGTTTCCAATTTCACCATCTGGACACTAATATATATATATATATATATATATATATATATATATATATATATATATATATGTCTTTCTCAACATATCCGAAATATATCAGAATGATGATTGCACATAACGAGTCAAAGGTTTCCTATATGTGTAGGTTTATGTTTAGGTTTTGTTTGTGTATAAATATGATTTTTAACTTAAATTATTGGTGCATTTTTCTTCCTGCATCAAGGGCAGGATCTACAGGGTCTCACTGTGTAGATCAGCTTCCTAATGATGCTCCTGTTTTCAGCCTCCAAAAGTGCTGAGATTACAGGTGTGCACCGACACAGCCAGTCTCCATTGGAATCACAGCATGGCCCTCAGGTGGGGCCTGCATGGCACACCAGGGATCGAACCTGGCTATTTCACTCTGTCTAAGCAGGCACTTTAGTCCTCAGAGCTATCTGGCTGGGGACTTTATAACTAGAGGTGATACAACTTAGTTTCTCTTTCTCCTCCTACTCTACCTCCCCCTTTTCAACCTGTCTCCTTTTCATTTACAAAGCTTTATTTCCATTTTATTCATTTCCTTCATTTTTCTTTTCCTGCTATCCTCACACCCTCTTTTCTCTTTCCTTTTGAAAAATGTCTTCATACATCTCTCAACATCTTTTGTGTTCTGTGTTTATTATTTACCCTTTCTTTTTCTTATAACGTAAATAGCATGATCTTTATGCATACATGTTCAACTGATTAAATTAAAAGACTATGGTCTTAAGGTCCTGCCATTTAGTAACAGTGTCTCAAGTTAATTTTCTTTACTGCTGAGTCTTACTGTATTTAAAGAAAAACCAAGATAAAACAAAGAAAATATTTTTTTCATTCATCAGGTGATAGGAGTTTTGGTTGTTTAAAATATTTAGCTATAGGGGGGCTGGGGAGATAGCTCCAAGGCACAAGTGCCTGCTGGGCAAGTGCAAGGTCATGAGTTCGAACCCTGGTCCCACAAAAAAATATTTAGCTATTATAAACTGTGTTTCTATAAACATGAATATATATTTTCTGTATAATATTTTCAGTTCTTATGGACAGATGTCAAAAATAGGAATAGGTAGTTCAAATGGGACCTGAATTACTGGATTTTGAGAAATCTGCACATTGCCATCCACAGAGATTGTACCAGTCTATATACTCACCAATAATAGAATAGTTTAGTTTTTCGCACTTCCATTCCAGAATTTGTTAGTGGTTGTTTTAAACGATAGCCATTTTCTCAGAATTATTTTAATTGTTATTTCTCGAATGATCAGTGATGCTAAACTTTTTTCATATATTTGTTTGCCATTTTTACTCCTTGTGAGAAATTTCTATTCATTTCAGATACTCTATTATGGGTTGGGTCATTAAATTTTGGGTAGTCTGATTTTGTTTTTCAAATCTTCATGTATTCTAAACATCCATTGAAAAACAATGAACAAATAATTTTTCCCACTATGTGTGTAGACTTTTAGTTCTGTTGGAGATTTCGTTTTCCTTTTCTTTTAAAAAGAAGCAATAACTTTAGTGAAAGAATTATTAAGTATTTCAAATGATAGTCATTCTTTCTGGGGTGATATAGTATTTATTTTATTTTATTTTATTTTATTTTATTTTATTTTATTTTATTTTATTTTATTTTATTTTATTTTATTTTATTTTATTTTGTTATTTCTTTTGTACCAAAGGAAAATCACCCAGAGAGAAAACATTCTTTCAGGCTTTCACAGAAAGCAACGGCCATGACACATCCAGATGGCTGACACCGACAACAGTTCTACATAGCACTCTACATTGTTCTAAAGTAAATCCTGAGGGGATTTGAATGACCTTGGGAGATACAATAGTTACATGGTTTGTTATACAGGTCTTGCTTTAACTTACCCTTAATCATTCAGCAGAAAAGTTTAACCACAAGGCATAAAAAAAGTAAAGCTAGATTAGAATGTTGAGCTGTAACAGGCTTTAATCAACAACTTCCAATATTGCCAGTTTTACCAATAACCCACTGTGATTATCAAACATTGGATTATATATACAACTACTTTCTCTTAGTTCAATGAGAAAAAAAATTTCGTACCAATAATGATTAGAAAACTTATAAAACTTACACCCTGTGCTCTGTATAACTAATAGGACAACAGTATGCACTGTATCAAATATTGGAAATGTACTACTAACACGTTTTGAAACTTTCACATTATTATTTCTTATTAAAAGCAATAATAAAAAAAAGAAATAAAATGGAGATTTCTTTTGCTAGGCAAGATCCTGTTGTTGATTCTTTGTAATATTTTCCTTGTTATTGGGGTTATGTTCATGAAGGTTTTACATGCATGTATGTCTTCAAAATTTATACCTCAACTTTTTAAGAGCAGATTTAGTGCTTCCATTTTAAATTTAGAACACTGAACCATTTTGTACACAATTTATTACATAGTGATAGACATGGGTTTAGCTTTAGTGTTCAGCATATGAAAACCCAATTGCTCCAGGACTATTTAATAAAAAGGCTATCTTTCAGCTAGTGAATTTGGCCCTTTTGAAAAACATAAGGCGGCTAAGTGAGTTTACGTTGGTTTTTGTGTTTTCTAATGTACTCCAGCGATCCCGGGGTCTGCTTTTTGTTGTTGTTGTTTCATTGTTTTTATAATAGTAGTTCTACAGTATATTTTAATTCTAGAATTCCTGCCTTGCCTTTGTTGCTTAAAATTGTTTTGCTTATTCTAGAATTCTGTTTCCAAATGATTTTTAGAAGTGTTTTCTCTACTTCTGTGACATATGCTATGATAATTTGATTTTATAATGATTTTGGAATTAATATTACAGATTGCTATCCCCAGTGTAGTTGCTTGGTTCACATATATGAGCATATACAGTTAGTCTAGGTGAGAATTCTACCAATCAGTTGATAATTTCAAAATCCTGTTGGAGATTCTTAGCACCATTGTATTAGCTATCTTGTGTGTACAAATGCATGGTTTTGTTCTTGCTATTTTTCCTAACTTTTCTCCTTGTTCTCTATTGTTGAATCCTTAAGTTCTCATTTTTCATTTAACTGTGTTATACCTTTCCATTTTTATTTCTTCTTTGGAATTCTTACCCTAGTGAGACTGTATGATATTTACACATGTGTGTCTGGTTTATTTCACTTATTGGTATATCTTCAAGTTGTATCCACTTATATATGAAGGCTTCAACTTTATTATTCTTTATAGCTGAGTAATATTCTATTGTATAAAAACAGCACATCTTTTTCATCTGCTCCTTAGGTGATGGTCATTTTGGTTGTTTCCAAGATTTGGCTATCACAAATTGTGCTGCTGTAAACATAGACACACAAATATCACTACAATACAATGTTCTCAGTTCTTTAGGGAAAATTTCCAGTAGGGGAATAGCTGGATTGAATGGGATTTCTAGCCTTAGTTTTTGAAGGATTGTCCAAACTGATTTCCATAATGGTTGCACCAGACTACCTTGCCACCAGCAGCAGAGAAGGTTTCCTTTATCCCCATAGCCTCTTCAATTTTGTTGTTGGTTGATTTCTTTATGATAGTCATTATTTGTAGGGGGAGATGGTATCACAATGTTGTTATAATTTGCATTTCATTGACGGTTAGTGATGTTTAACCAGGAGGTATAAAAAAGTAAAGACATATTAATATGCTAAACTGTACAAGACTCAAGTCAACAGCTTTTAACATTGTCAGTTTTGCTGATTACTCACTATTTTATAGACTATTGCAGTATATATACTGCTACTCTCTTAGTTCAATGAGAAGAATGTTTGTACAAGTAGTGTTTAGGTAAGATATCATGTCTACATCTTGTACTCTGAAAAACTACTATGAAGACATCAATATGCAATGTATTAAGTATTGTGACTGTCCTACTGACCTGTTTTGAAATTGTCTCTTTGTTATTTCTTTTTCACTAAAATTAATAAAATTTAAATAAAAGAATTAAGACTATTTACACACTGTTGGTTTATCCTTTCTAATAACAGGGGACATCTTTCCACTTATTGTTATCCTCTTTAATCTCATTTTACAGAGACTGTAGTTTTCAATGTAGAGTTATTTTACTTCTTCTTTAGATTGATTCCTAAGTTTTCCTCTATTAGTGACATTATAAAAAGCATTGTTTGTCTAACTTCTCTCTCAGTGAGTTGGTTATTTGCATACAGAAATGCTATTGATTTCTGAGTGCTGACTTTGTATCACACTACACAACTGAAACTGGTTATTAAATCTAGAACTGTTTGGGAAATTGTTGGAGCTTTTTATGTAAAGTATCATGTCCTCCACAAATCATAGTAATTTAACTTCTACATTTCCTATCTTCATCCATTGAATTATTTTTCTTTTCTAATTACTGTGGCTAATATTTCCAGTACTACATTGAATAGGAGTGATAATAGTGGACATTATTGTATTGTTGTATTGTTCTTGATCTTAGAGTGAAACGTTGCAGGTTTTGACTATTCAGTATGATGTTAGCTGTTGGATTTTCATAGATAGCTTTTATCAGATTGAGATAAATAAAATCTAGTCCACTTTTGTATAATTTTTAAGTCACGAATGGGTGTTCGACTTTCTCAAATGCTTTTTTTTTTTTTGTATTAAGGTGATTGTATGGTTCTGTTCTTGTCTCTTTTAATATGGTGATTAACATATTTTGATTAGCAGGTGTTGAACCATCCCTGAATTCCTTGGATGAATCACAGTTGGTCCCGGTGCATAATCTGCTTCATGATTAGATGCATTTTACTTGCTAGCATATTACTGGAGATGTGTGCATCCATGTTCATCAGGAAGATTAGCCTGAAGGTTGGTTTTTGTTGGGATTACTCACTCGTTTTGATATCAGAATAACACTGTTTCCAGGAATGCTTTTGGAGTAGTTTCACTTTAAATTTAATGAAAGACTTTAATGAGTAATAGTATTATATTTTTTCTAAACTTCTCGTAGAATTCAACAGGGAATTCATCAGGACCAGGAAATATTTTGTTGGTGAGTTTTTAATTATGTTTTTAATTTTATTAACAGATATCAAGCTATTTTGAACTGGTTATTGTTTGTTTTACTTTTGAACCAAGAATTCATATCATGATCTTGTACTTTATAGGCAGACATTGTGTTGCTGAACTGTATCTCCAGTCCTAGAATCTTCTTAATTTAACTTGGGTAGTTTATATGTATAGAGGAGCATGTTCATTTCATCTGTGTTTTCACAGATCACAAATGATGTATTGTAATTTTATTATTTTCATCCCTCAGTGCATGAGTTTGAGACTTCTCTTTCCTTTTATTTTTGATAAAGTTGGCTGGAGTTTGTCAGTATTACTCAATGTTTCAGAGAAAAAATTTGTAAGTTTTTGATTTATTCCCTTTTTTTGGTATTATTTTCTTAGTCTCAATTACATTAATTACTGCTCTGAACTTTGTAATTTCTGCCCCTGTACTAGTTTTGGTCTTGAAGCGCTCAAATTTTTCTAAAAGTTTGAGGTTCAATATTGGGTTGTTTCCTTGAGTTTCTTTATTCTGTTTCCTTGATGTTAGTTTTCCCCTCTATTAAGTCCCTTCATAGGAGTGCTTTTAATGCAATTCCTAAGTTCAGCATGTTGTATTAGCATTCCTACTTAAATGTGAATATAATTAATTTCTTCTTTAGTTTTATCTATGGTTCATTTTGTCTTTGCTTTTGCTATTGAATTCCACTTTCTCTGCCTTGGCTTAATTTCAATTATCTTTCATTCTGATCTTCTGAGAGAGAACACTGTGCAGGCATGTACTAAGTCCAGGTATCCACAAGAAGATTGTTTCAGTTCTGATATATATATATATATATATATATATATATATATATATATATATGTATTGGTGTTTTTGAGACAGGGCCTCACTATGCAGTTCAGGCTGGCTTTGATCTCACTTTTGTAGCTCAGGGTGGTCTCGAACTAGCATTGATCCTCCTGTCTCAGCCTTCCAAGGGATGGGATTACAGGTGTGCACCACCACGCCTGGCCTTTTTTTTTTTTTTTTTTTTTCACTTTGTAAATTTTTTTGATGAGTTTACTTACTTGTGACAGAGATTCTGATTTTATAATTCAGTTAATGTTTATTTGAGTTTTCATTTCCACTAATATTTGCTGTAGGTAACTGGATGAACCTATATTTGGTGTGCATGCATTTATGATTGCTATTGCTTCTTCTTGGTGTTTTCCCTTAACGAGCATACCATGATATTCTTTATCACTTTTCATCAGTCTTCGTTTGATGTTCACATTACCTGCAAATAGAATAGCAATCACTGATTTTTCTTGTTCTCTGTCATAATGAATATTGTTTTCTGTCTTTTGACTCTCAATATATCAATTTCTTTCTCAGCTAAATGTGTTTCTTGAATTCTGCATATTTTTGGGTTGTATATTTTTCTTTTTTAAAACACACACAGAGACACACACACACACGTATTTGCCACCTTTGGGATTCCAAGTGGGCACCACCACACGTGGTCTCAGTGGCTGGCTCAGCACATTCAGAAGGCAGGGCTGGTGTAATATGTGGTGCAGGGGACTGAAGCTCAGTGCCTGTGCTTACTTAAGCAGGTGCTGAGCCTGCTGAACTCTCTTGCTGGCCCTGTGTCTGATTTCTTCATCCATTCTGCCATTCTGTTTCTCTTGATTGATGAACTGAGACTAGTTATATTGATGGTTATAACTGGTATATATTCACTTGCCCTTGTCATATTATATTCCTGTTCATGGCTCCCTGTCTTCCTCTCTGCTTAATTGCTTGCTCTACCTGATGGCTTCTCTCTCTTCTCTTGGAATTGTGGTCTTTATTATTTCTTATTATATTAACTTTCAGAACACTTACAGAGCTGCTTTAGTTGTCATGAATTTCTTCAGTTATTTGACATGCATATATTTTAATTTTCTTTTCAGTTTGGAAAATAATTTTTCAGGATAGACCAATCTCAGTTGAAAGTTTTTTTTTTTTTTTTTTCAGAACTTGAAATACTTTTCTCTGAGCTCTCCTTGACTTAAGGGTTTCAATTAGTTGATAGGGTTTTCCTTTGTAGATGACTTGTTCATTTTATCTAATAGCATTTTTATACTTTTGTGCTGAAATCCTGGTATCTTGGTGATTGTATGCTTGTCTGTTTTATTATATATAGATTTATTTTTGTCATGAATAACTGGAGTCCTCTGTGCTTCATTTATCTGTATGTCAAATTCTTGTTCCTTTCTGGGATATTTTATGCCATTGCTTCTGTGAATAGAATTTTTATGTCATTTGTGGTAACAAGTGCTATCTTGGTTACTTTCTTTCGTTGTTGAGACAAAATATCTGCCAACCAAAGTTAAAGGAGAAAAGGTTTATTTAGATCACATTTTTTGGAGGTTTCAGTCTGTAATGAGTTGCCTCCAAGCAGCAAGATGTGACACAGGGCAAAAGTTCCTGACATCAGAAGACTGCTAAAGCAAAAAGAGCTAAAAGGAAGTAGAGAGAGAGTAAAACTCTTTCCTTTGTTATATTGTATGGAGGCTACTGGCCTCAGGGTGGGTGCGGCACTCACTCTCATAATCCCAGGACTGGACTAAGAAACAGTTATCAACTGTAGAAGCCCACCTCCATGACTGCATGAGGCTTTAAGTTCATATCTAGAAACAAAACGTAACTCCTGCTTTTCCACTGACTAATAAATCTACTGTTGTTTTTTACATTATCTTACAGATACTGGAATTTTTAAGCTCCCTTACTATTTTTTAATAGATCTTTCTTTTTATGACTGCAACTTCTTCCAGATCTTCTGTTCCATCTTTACTCTCTTTCATTGGAATTTGCAAGCATTTGGTGGAATATTTAATCTCCAAGGGATCTGTTAGAGTGTGTTTCATGGATTCCATTTATTTTCTCTGTTGGGCATTCATGATATCCATTATTTTTATATATTCTCCATTTTTAAAAACTATACTACTCTAAATTTGCTGCTGATTAAGTCCCTCATTATGTTTGTCACCTTTATTTTTAGCCAATGGAATATTTATTTTTTCTGATTTCCTGTAGAACCTCATGCATTTGTTTTTTTAAAATTATCTTTCCAAAAAAATTTGTATAAAGAACTTCTGCTTCCCTCTGTTTTATTTCTCTCTGGATTTTTCCTGAGTGGGCTGAAAGTTTGATATTTCATTTTTTTCTGTGCCTTGTCATTTTCAATTTTGAAAATTTTATTTTATTTCTGGGTTGTTGTTTGTAGTTGTCTTATGTTAGATAGCTTTTTTACTAGTATCAAGGCCTCTCTAGGAAATGTTTATTGTTCTAAGATGCCCTGTGGTTGACTGTTGATCTTTTGTATTTGTATGTACCAAGATCCTATGTCTTCACTTTATTATGGAGAAGAGTTACTACCTATTTTCTTTAGCATGCAGTGCTTGGGTACCTGGCTATGGTGATGATTATGACCTCAGATTTTTGTGGGATTGTCATATACAGATGAACAATTGTCTATAATGATTGCACTCTGGATAATGTAATACAATATTAATAACAATATCATCAAGCACAGTATATAAACTTATAAACTGCTGTACCTGCTAATATGGTATCTTTAACCCCAGGTGTAAGGTCTATATTTATGTAATAACCTCCAATATAGAACAGGAACTTTGATGCAATGAGTTTCACCCTTGTTAGAGTGGATTTATTTTGTTCAGATGGGAAAGTCAAGAGGAATAGTGGATAAAGCAGAACAATAACTCAAGAGAAATATCGTGAAAGCAAGGCTGAACGACAAGAAAAGCTCCAACTTTGGATAGCTGGAGAAGAGGAGAGAAGGCCAAGAGTGAGTGAGAAAGCCAAAGAATATTGAGGCCAACCTGAAAGACTAGAGAAAGCTTTCATTTGCATGTAAATGTGAGAAAATCAAGCAAGACCAGTGAAGGAAGAGAGACAGGACAGAGAACACAAGCAAAATAGTAAAAGTCAACACCTGAATACCTCACCGCAAAGCAAATAAGGATAGAAAAGCAAAAGATTCCTCCAGTGAGCCCAATTCCGAGTAAATTCACTATTCAGAGAACGAATCTGTACCGAGCCACCCCAAGTCCACAGTAGGAGTAGGCTGAAACATGGCTAATTTATACCAGTCCACTGAGGACTCATGCATATTTATGATAGGTGGGGGAGTTCCCTTGTCTACCACTGGCCAAGGCCTTTTGGCTACTTGTACTGCCAGATGCAGAGCAGAGGGCTGATTCCCACCCTTAGTAGCTAAGGCTAACATTGGGTTTGTTGGTTGCTGGAAGGGCATAGTGGTGTGGGATCCCACATCTCAGCCCAGGTTCCCAGTCTGTGTCCAATGGCTGGTGTCTACTGTGATCGGATGGCACTTCTGTCTTTCTACTCCTGAATCCTGGCAGTGAGTGAAACTTGGAGTTGTCCTGCTGCTGGGATCCAAACCTTTTTGAAATAAAATGTTGGTCCTGCCCAACTGCTGCTGTTCCTCTGTATGACTGTGTGTTGGGTATTTCTTTAATTCATTCTTCAACTGTAGGTGGGGTGGACAGAGCTTGGCAGACAGTGTTTCTTTTTCTCCCTGCTGCCTCTGAGTATACAAGACTCTCCCAGTCCACATCAGGCCTCAGTCTCCCAGGGAGTAGAAACTGGTTTTGTTATCTCCCCTCAACTAGGAGGCCTGGTGTCTGTGGTAGCGAGTTGTTCCTTCCATAGCATTGAATCTTATTTTCTTTTCCTCTGTTAATTCCCTCGTGGCTTCTGTGTGCCCTCCACTACCTTTGGATCCTCCCCAGGCTTTTATTTTCCAGACTTTTGGCACTTTGTCCTGGAGATGCTGGGCAGCTATCATTTGGCATTTTGCCATTTTGTTCCTCGCCTGGAATTCTTTTCTGATGAATTTTAAAAAATCATTCTTAAAGTAAGAAATTTATCTAAAATAGTGTACCAACTTATGGAAATTGTTCATAAAAAAATGAGGAGAAAATGTGAATGACTCCACGGCTTACACAAGTCAATAATTAGGACATAGCTTGCTTCAGGCTTAGTTGCTTCCTGTGTTCTTATAAGAATCTCAGGGCTCTACACTTCCTTATGCATCTTTGTCTTTCTTTGCTTTGCGCAGGCTTCGTCCTCTCAAATATTACTCATTCAGTTTGAGATGACCAATGACCGAAAATATAGTAGTGCTAAATTTAAATGGGTTCTGAAAATTGTCATCCAATGCTTAGACACTGTATCTACTTGGATATACTCTGTATACTATTGGGTAAATTGTGCTAAGCATTTGGGAGCAATAGTTGCAGACAGAGCATACCATGCCTTTACATGTTGCACCACTTACACATACTTGGTTCCAGGAAACAGGTGGTACTATGAGTAATAGTTTGAAGTATGTGGGTGGAGTGGAGGCAATTCTATAAATAGAAAGCATCTTTTCATTAAAACTTTCTATAGAACAGTCAGCACAATTATAAAATACCTTATATTTGACAGAAACGCACCACCAAAATAACTAGTCCACTATATCACATTTTGCTTATGATTAAAGATCCCTCCTAAAAATGAAATTGTCATAATTTATGTCATTCAAAACTTGGAACTAATAGTATAGCTCCTGCCGGGCATGTTGGCGCACGCCTGTAATCCTAGCACTCGGGAGGCTGAGGCAGGAGGATTGGTGCGAGTTTGAGACCAGCCTGGGCTACAAAAGTGAGCTCAGGACCAGCCTCAACTGCATAGCGAGACCCTGTCTCAAAAAAAGACAAAAAAAAAATAGTATAGCTCCTTTCTTAATATGATTAACAAAAAATTATTTCAACTTCTTTTTTATGTAGTTATGACCATATTCATAGCATGCGATGCCACTGTTAACACACTTCCCACAGGAACAGGAACATTTTACCCTGTCTCTTTCCTGAAGCACTTCTAACCATGTCTTAATAAAATGGGTAATTTAAGTAATATGAAGGCCATTTCTATAGGTAAAGTCAGTCTCTATGCATTTCAAAACTTCTTTCAGAGACATTTGGCTTCTTGTATTGACAGGTAACAAGGAGATTATAAGTCCACATTTAAGTCTGTGAGGAAAATTAAGAAATAATTTTCATTTGAACAACCACCACCTTATGCTTAGCATTTGGGATGAGAAATATAGCAAAATTCACCTGTGAAAGAAATATTTTACCTGCCCTCCTAGCCTTTTAATCACCTTTTAAGTTCATCTCCCTCTATTTATTCAACTCTAGATCCCTAAGTATCTACACAGCTTCAGAAATTTGATAGAAGGTCAATATAACTAGTCACTAGAAGGTCAATAAGATGTAATCACTGTTTTTATGGAGGGACAAGCTGGCAAGAAAATCAATTATTATAATACACAATATTATGTGCATTGAGTGCTTTAATGGAATAAATAGGACAGAAGGCAGAACTTAATAAAACCTCAAGAGATGTCTCATGAAGTACCTAAAAGAGAAGAGACGAGGAAACAAACTGCCATGAACCTCAGAAACTCTTCATATTTCTTGTGAGTATGCCAGAATATCAAGACCTCAAATTTTTGTTTCAGGATTTAATTTTTATGTAGTTACAAAATTTCCAAATGATAATACACACAACCGAATCACATGCATGAATGAGCTATGGGATCTCTAAATCTAGTTTTGCTCTGTAAAAATGTGTTTGTTTATATCTTATTAGACAGGAAAGAAATACACCACATCATGCAATACAAAAATATACAAGCTCAAATATTGCAGCATTCTTTGCAATTGTTTTTAATCATCTTTTGTATGAATTTATGTATATATATGTATATATATATTTATACACACACACACACACACACACACACAATGGATTACTGTATAACTATGAAACTATATAATGAAAGAGTCTCTAAGAACCAACATGGATAGTACCTAGAATGTACTACAAAGTGAAACAGCAAATGTGCACACTATTTTTGTATGAGAAATAAAATTAACAGGAAAATGTGAAGAAATCTATCCATTTTTACAACAGTAGCAGAAGAGAAAAAAAAACTATCTATAGAAGACTATGAATGCCAATTACTAGTTCTTTAGTAAGTAATACCGTCATGCTAGGGAATGATATATGTCACATATTTACCGAGGTGAATCAAGCATATTTGAATAGAGGGAGCAAAAGCAGCTCAATTGTCAAGTCATACAAGATAAATTTATTTTAAATATTAGCTGTAGCTTATGTTCATGTATTCCTCATCTTTAGCCATTCTATAGAAGAAAAAGATGTAAAAACTACCAAGTAAAATTTTAAATGCTTAGTAGTTGACTTGATATGTGAGTAGCGCTGTTGTCAATACATAGATCACTATTGTAATGGAGAGAATGATGACAATGATGATGTTATTACCCATGCAAACAGCCAAACGAAATGTGTTTAGACCTTTCATATTCCAACAGGATGGCAATTTTAAAAGTCTCATGTTCAGTATAAAGACAGAAACTGACGCATGTTAAATGGATTGCCCAAGTTTGAAAACTAATGTTCAGTGAAGCTGGAAGCAGATTTCAGATCTCTCTTCATCCAAGGAAATAGTCTTGATGCTATTTCATGTCTACATTTTAATCCATCACAAGTATCATTTAATGCAGCCTGGACACAGTCTGCTTTTTTTACTTAAATATTTAAGCAAAGTTGTTTCAGAGTGTCAGGTTTCCTTTCATTAATTCTTTCTTTCGCCAGGTCTTGTGGCATACACCTGTAATCCCAGCACTCTAGAGGCCAAATAGGGGCACTGCTATGAGTTTGAGGCCAGCATGAACTGCAG
The DNA here is from genome assembly GCA_004027025.1 of Myocastor coypus. Lineage (NCBI taxonomy): Eukaryota > Metazoa > Chordata > Mammalia > Rodentia > Myocastoridae > Myocastor > Myocastor coypus. Next base: position 533 of record PVJA010007268.1, on the reverse strand, counting down.
AGAATGACCCTCTTCTAGAAAAAAAAGTAAAGAGAAAGAAAAACATCTTTCTCTAAAGATGAAGTTTTGCCCTTTAAGGAGGATGAACATGTTTTCCAATCTCTGAAGTGTGACAGGCACTCACAAAATAGACTTTCTTATCATTCTGCAAAGAAGAAACTAATTTGTAGTCAGAAGTCTGAAAATACTTTAATATAGATGCAGCACAATCATATATATTTAGATGAAAAAGCCCAGGGTAATGTAGTTCTTTGCCTACTTTCTTCGTATTGAATAAATACTTGTTTAAAAAAATATCATGAAGTAAATGCTGACGTATACTAGTCTCTGATAAAAATTCTCTCACTTACTAATTTAAAAATACTGTTGACTGGGTTATTTGACAAATATTTTAAAAATAAAATCTACATTCTGTTTTTATTGGTGGAAGGTAGAATTGTATTTGATAATTTGTTGGTCAAACAAACATATATACAGCCTTAAAATTCTAGAATTTAGAGGTATTGTATTGGTCAGTGTTTTACTTAGAAGAA
>PVJA010007267.1:38257-69232 GCA_004027025.1 Myocastor coypus | reverse complement strand
CTTCCTTCCTTCCTTCCTTCCTTCTGTCTTTTTGAGACAGGGTCTTGCTATGCAGTTCAGGCTGGCCTTGAGGTCACTTTTGTAGCCCAGGCTGGTCTCGAACTTGCACTGATCCTTCTGCCTCAGCCTCCCAAGTGCTGGGATTATAGGCATGCACCACCCTGCCTGGCTTACATTGTTCATCTTTACACAGCAGATGTTGAATTATTTTTTCCTGCATCCTAGTTGTTTTTTAAAGAGGACTTTTATTATCTTTTCACTAGCTGAAACAGTGTCTTCAAGGTCTGAAAGTCTATTTTTACTTTTATTCAAACAGTTTTGCCAGTTTGTGATTGAGGTGTTAATTTCCTGTATAGCACTTTGAATCTGCTTCATGCATTCTGTTTCTTTCCTCTACTGCTCATTCAAGGATTCCATCATTTTTATATTCTCTATTTTTTTTTATCAGTGTCTTCTTTAGATGTACTTAGTGTTTCTTTTATTATAGTTATTTCAGAAATTATTTCTGATCTGATTTCCTCTCTACCTTTCTGCAGTTGTTTCTTTACTTCAGAAGCTGTCTTAGTTACGCTTCTCTCGTTGCTGGGACAAATACCCAACACCCAAAATGAAGGAAGGAAAGGTTTATTTAGTTCACAGTTACTGGAAGTTTCAGTCCATACCTGGCTGGCTCCAAGGCAGACTGGCCCATGGCAGAGAGCAGCAGTTCACAGCAGCAGAACCGTGACAAATGGTGACAGAGGCAACTGACCAACTGAGGATCAGAGAGCAACAGAAAGAGTCTGTCTCTCAATCTCTCTCTCTCTCTCTCTCTCTCTCTCTCTCTCTTTTGGTGGAACCGGTGTTCGATCTCACGACCTTGCACTTGCCAGGCAGACACTTGTGCCACAGAGCTATCTCCTCGGCCCCCTGTCTGTCTTTATTGTACATTTAGGCTCTCTTCAATGGCCTATCCACCTCAGGCCACACCCCATAATCCCAGCTGTACTTAGACCCATAATCCCATCAATACTAAAACACATAACCCCAGTGGATCATGAGTCATGTCTCAAACTCTAGATGTTCCTGCTCCATGATTGCATGAGGCTTTGGGGGGGTGCAGCTAGACACAAACCATAACAGACGTTATTATTTCAGAGATTTCAGGTGAGTGATTTCTAATTTATTTTATGCTATAGTCTCCTACATTTGTTCTGGCTAGGCTCGGGGCCAGAGAATGCAGTTTGCTCCTTTTCTTTGTCATTTTGTATAGCACTATCTTCTTACTGATTGGTGTAGAGCTTTGATAGTTATTATCTTAGCACCATGTCCAGATCTACCAAGTTCAGACTCATCCCTGTGGGTGTGGCTTGGGTCTGGTTGCTGTAGCGTTTTGAAGTGAAGCAGCTGTGCCACTCTGGCAAGATGTTCTGTTTCTGGATCAGCTGGGTGGGTCTTGCCTCTGGCCTCACTGCAGGGAGTTCTGCCACAGGGTTCCACACTGGCCTGTACGCTGGGCCTGGGTGCTGGCTGGCTCCAGTGAAGTTCTGGGTGGGCCTCAGGCTGTCCTACTCACACACTGGGCCTGGGCTTTGGGTTGAAAGAGAATCCAATGGGTCCGGGCAGTTTCACTCATGCGCCAGGCCTGGGCTCTGGGTCAAATCTAACATTTTATTTTTTACTTTACTTTTTTTAAATCATATTTTTTCAGAGATATTTGTAATTTTCATATTTTTAAATTAAGGATTTGAAATCTGTACATATATGTGTATATATATATATATATATGCAGCATATATACATATACACATATCTGTGAGTGCTTATCTATGTATATTTTTAAAAGTTTGGTGTGAGGCAGGGATTCTTTTCTCCCAAGGTGGATAGTTGAGTAAACGAGCATCACTGTGGAATATACCATTACCCTCAAGGTTTTGTAATGGGTGCCTGTTGTAATCAGGTTTCCATATATTCATGGCTGTTTCTAAGCTTTGTACTGTGTCGTATGGGCAAATTTTTCCTACCTGTCCCCTTAATTTATGTGCTCATTGTTAGATGAACAGGCTTCTTTTGGCTTTTTGGCTTGTGGGCACATCCTGTGGGAAGGTTTGCTCTCACGTGTGCCCTGACAGCTGGATCCAGTTTCTGTGTGTGAAGCATTTCGGTGAACACATTCACTAGCACTGTCTACCTAAGTATTACTTGTTTCCATCTGTGTTACAGTGTGGATGAATCAGGAGATGACAATATACACATGCCTACATTATTTAACAAATTATACCATTAGACTAAAAATTTTGGATGAAGCCTAATTATTGACAATTTAATGCTGGTATAGTTAAGCGCCACATACCCTTTTTCCAGCTCATCTTGCTGTCATTTCAGATTCTCTCACTTTGGGGTCAGACATGAAATAGAGAGCTATATAGCCAGACACATCTGTCACTAGTAAGCCTTCCAAGAATGACTTTTCATAGGCATACTCCAAGGACTGAGTCACCTTATAACAAGCCTGTTTATTATTATTTTTTCCTTTTCTTTTTCAGAGCTAGGGATAGGGCAGTCAATTGGTAGGTTAAAAATAACCTCACTGTTCCTGGGCTATAAAGTGTTTGCTTTTGAATAATTAATTGCCAGGAGGGAAGTTGTTACTACAATATTTGGGATTTTAACTGCTAGATTAGTATAAGTAATATTCTGGAGAAAAGTATCAGCTACAGGGTTGGTTGAGTTAGGGATGTATGATTGTAAGCTTCCCTATCTTTTCTGAATTTAATCTGGCTCAGTGGTTCTGCAGATGTGTTTTGGCTCCATTGAGATCTTTCTTCAGCCTTGTCTTCTGCCCGCCTTGGATAGGTCTGTTTCTGTTCATTGGTGTCTGCTGCAGGAGTGATGGATGGACTTTGCTGATAGGCATGTTGCCAGTGAGTTTTTTTTTTTTTTTTTTTTGTCAATAGTTTCAGACATGGAAGTCAGTATGTTGCTCTAAGTGATGGGAGCCTGTGTTGGCATCCTGGCTTAGGCTGTAACACAGCTGTCTCCTTATTAATTTTGATGACATTGTCTCCTTATTTCTCTTTACTGCTCTGCAAAATGCATGCCTCTCTTATTCACCTTGTGGTGATAGTCTTAGACTTTTTAGGTAGATCTTCTCCCAAATTGGAAGTATAAAGAGCAGCCTTTACCATCTTATAAACAGATCCTTTTCCCTCTAGAAACCTTTTCCATTTAAGTTTTTTTTTCACTTTCAATAAACATTAATTTTTTTCTCTTTCTTTTTTAAACAGTTGACACATTGTATATTGTCCTCACAATAGTCATACAGAGCACAGTGTGTGGGCATGACCCACCTTCCTATTGATGTTCCTAAGGAAAGAAAAAAAATTCTTCTCTTTGAATTAAGAGGAAGCAGATGCACACACAGTCCAATGTTCCACAATTGCAGTGGGCCACCAGTGAAGCTTGCAGTGTTGGAGGCTATTGATCCAAGCCTCCTACAGCTCATCTCATCAATCTAGCTCTGCATTTCATGCCTTGTAATTAAGCTTTTTTTGCTGGGTGATCAAGGGCAAGTCAAAGCAAGACCTGTATAACAAAACATTCATCTTTTGTATCTTCCAAGGTCAAATCCCCTTAGGATTAACTTTGGAACCATGTACAGTGCTTTGTAGAACTGTTGTCAGTGTCAGCCTTCGGGAGGAGTCACGGCCATTGCTTGGCCGGTTTGCTTTCTGTGAAAGCCTGAGAGAATGTTTTTCTCTGGGTGACTCTCCTTAGACACACTATAGTTCATTTATCCCTTTTTTCTGAGCTCCCATAATCTCCTTGACCAGAAAATTTGAGACACCTCTGAGTTATAAGATATTACAACACAGGTTCTCTTAATTCCTGAGTCCTTACTGACCTTGAAGGGCCAGGGCCAAAATGTTGGCTATCCTCATAGCCCTCTTTTTCTCCAATTTTTGGTCTGTTAACTTACATTCTCAACCCTCCAGCAGAAAAGCTTTGTGATACTATTACTCTATAACAGGGGTAATTGAGCTTATCATCACTGGCTTTCTGAATATCAAACATCTTTGACTTAGCTTGGAATTGATATTTTCTGACAATCATTGATATTCTAATAACAAAATTGATCTGGTTTCTTTTTTTGGGGGAGGGGCAGTGGGGGGAACCAGGGATTGAACTGAGGCCCTTGCATTTGCCAGGCAAGCACTTATTCTACTGAGCTATGTCCCCAGCCCCCTCCATTTTTTATTCTTTCAATTGGTTTTGATTTTGTCTTCACCTGCTTATAATCTCCTTTCCTTAGGAATCATCTTCTGTCTGAATTTTCCCCTTTCTTTGTCCTTTTTGTTTGTTTGTTTTTGCATGCCCATGTCATAAATCTCGATTAGCGGTTCTTAATACACAAATGGTTTGTGAAGAACTATCCTGTTCAAAACGTCTGTAGAACAGCCCCTTCGACCTCCCCCACCTTTCAAAAGATGAACATTATTTCATTTTTCTTGAGTTTTTGAATGTGAGTCTGGATCTCCCAGTCTCCGGTAGGCCTTCCTTCCATTGCACGGTTAACTTCCTTTGCATTCACTCATCCTTCTTTGCATTTTTTCTTTCTCTTAGCCTTTTCTCTTTCGTCTTTGTCTCACGCTTACTTCATGGCTTTGTGTACCTCTCTTCTTGTGTTTGCATCGTTTTCCTGCTTCCCATGGGCAGATGTCTCCCTGCGTGCTAGCCTGTGGAAGGAGGATGCTTTGTTTCCTGTGATGAGTTACTTGTACGGGTACATGATTCTTCAGTTACTGGCCCCTCTGTCCAACATTCTAGCTGATACAAATGCTGAACCCAAGGCAGATCTGTTGTATACCCTTTTTTGATTTCTTGGCCTTGGAGCAGGAAAATCTGAACAGTAGCACACAACCAGCCATGCTGTTGTTCAGGAACATTCCTAAGATAAGCTGGAGCACATTAGCAGTGTTCAGAACTATATATCTTTAGTGTTAGTTAAATGGCTATACAATAAATCAGGTTGTCATTTCGTTGGGTGGAACATTCTGAAAATTTGTAATCTCTTAGTATTATAAATAAAGCTGAAAGGATCACTCTTATTCTTCAGTATTTGTGATTTTTATCACTTCTAGGAGCTAAACTTTTAGAAATGCAATTAGCAGGACAGCAGATTTCAAATGTTTTTCAGATTCCTTAATCATATTACCATGTTACTTTCTAAAATATTTGTACGAAGTCTACTCCCACCATCAGAGCGTGAGTGTGCTGGTCGGGCTGAACTCTAGGCAGCATGGAATGTTGCTATTTTAAAAGTTCTTTGTCTGTTCCATAAGCCAACATGGCACCTCATTACTGCCTCAATTTGCCTTTCTTTCATTACCAGCAAGTCAGTACCATATTTTAGGTGACAATTTTATCTTGTTTTGATGAAGCTTCAACTAGTTTGTCTTGAATTGCAGCTATCAAAGATAACTCATTGAAATTAACAGCTGTAGACCTGGGATATAATAACCTCATCCAGAATATGCAGTGCTGAAAACTGCCTAATTAGAAGCAATAAAATTCTAACTCCTAACTGTGTATTTTAGAATGTCTTTTATTACGACTACTTAGAACACCCAAGAGAAGAGAGAGTGATAGCCAATTCCTTGGAACTGTCGCTTTGACAGCTGTCAGCATCCTACAGTTATTTCATCAATTTCCTTGCTTTAGGAGGTGGGAGAGGCACTGGAATATTTTAAGTCAAATAGCCGATGTAATGTAACATATAAGAGCTCTTAAAATGGTGGCTGTCTCCTTCCAGCACTTCTTGGCTTTATTATCGGAGTATATCACAGAAAACTGCACAGACCTTACATGAACAGCTGGGCAAATTATTGTAAAACAAACATGACCAGCAACTGCTCAAGAAATGGAATATTAATAGCACCTTCAAAGATACCTCATTTGTTAGCCCCCCCTTCCTTCTGCCGCAATAAAAATAATTGCTACTTTGACTGCTCATGCCATAAGGTAGCCTTGTCTGATTTTGAACATTTTGGAAAGTGAATAATCGCAACTTACATTCTTTTGTGAATATTTATATGTTTTTCCTTGAAACACACAAATGCATTAGTTTCATCGTGGTACTGAGCGCAGATGTCTGTGTGTTTGCACTAAATCTGTGCACATGCTGCAGTCGGTCCATTCTTCTATTCACACACCCTCATTTGCTGTATGTTTGCACCATCGTGATCAACCCGGGTATTTCTATGCCTGCCTTTCGCTGGACATCCGTGCTTCTGTGTGCTGGATGGTCCATCTGGGAGTGGAATTGCTGTGAATTTGGGGTGTGCTCATTGCTTTGGGTGCTAAGCCATTGCTAGCATGGTCTGCATTTCTAACAGGAGTATTCTGTGTTATTTCACACTCCTGCTGGCACCTGTTTTTGCCATTCTTTGTGATAAGTTGTGAAATAAATTCTGTATGTGGATTTTACTTATATTTTTATTAATCACATGAATAGCCTCTTAGAGGGGATAATGCATTTTTATTTATTTAGTATTTGGTATAGGGTCTCACTACAGAGCTCAGACTTGTAGTGATTGCTTCAGGAGGTGGGAGAGGCACTGGAATATTTGAAAATATTCTTGTCCTGTGTCAGCTTCCCTGGTGCTGAGGTTATAGGCATGCACCACCACGCCTGGACTTGGTCACTGGCCCAGCACACTCTGAGGTGGGGCCAGTACAGCATGTGGTGCTGGGGATCAAATCCTGGTCTCTGTGCTTGCCCAAGCAGCAGCGTAGTCTGCTGAGCTGTCTCCCAGCCCAATTATACATTTTAATTGCTTTATCTGTGAAAACCTTTTATTTAGTGGTGATATTGGGGACTGAACCCAGGGAACACATGTGCTATGCAGGCACTCTGCTGCTGAGCTGCCGCTCCGGGCACACTGAAAACTCTCTTTTCTTCCTATAGTGGGGATTCAACTGGTGCATACATCCCCACCTTTTCTTATTCTTTATTTTGAGATAGGGTCTTGCTAATTTGCCCACACTAGGCTTGAACTTGTATTCCTCATGCCTCATCTTCCCAGAGTGCTATGGTTTCTGGCAGGCACCACCACACCTGGCTAAAACTAGTTTTACTGAAGGCCATCCAATACCATCAGACTTCTGTCACCTTTTCCCTTTGTGTTATCCTTTTCTTACTAGTGTGTAGGATTTCTTAATATATTCTACATATGAAGGAGAGTGTTGTTTTACTCTGTGCTTTGTGTCTGCATTCTCATATGTCTTTGGTATACAGAAGTTCAGTTCATCAATTAAGCTTTTCTGGGGAGTACAGTTGATCCTGTTTAAGAAGCCATCATGAGATTCTCTTAGGTCATTCTTTAGGTGTTTCTCCTTTCACAGAATCTTCAATGTGCAGGCTTTTACCCGCTGCACAGCTATCCATCTGACCCAACACTTTCTGCCCTGTTTTGTGGAACCCGTTTTGTCACAAATCCGTTATCTGCACATGTCTGTTGGGCCTGTTTTTAGCCTTTGTTCCACTGCCCTGATTACTCTTCTGATTATTGTAGCTTTATTGAGTTGTGATATCAAGAAATTTTAAGACTTTCAACTTTGTTCTTACTTAAAAGATTTGATTTGGCTAGTGTGATTTTTCAATTATAGTCATCAGTTTCTCGATTTAAAAATCTGTGCTTTAGATAATACTGAATATATATTCAATTTGGGGAGGGATTATATTGGGGAGTAGCAAAGATTTTAGACTTTGCATGCCAAGAAGTAGAATGAAGACTATTATATAAACATTGGTAGAACAAGAGAGAAAACACATTTTTATGAATTTGTGTTTATAAAATTTAAAACCTCATGATTGAGTACAAATTTTTTATTTTAAATGGCTAACAGCGTATTTTAAAAAGAATGCATTAAAATCTATGCAGGGTGTAATACTTTGTTCAGTTGGATCTCATACGTAATACTGAGTGTAGTTACTCATCTGTAATGTCCACTCTTAGCTCGAGGCCATCTACAAGCAGGCAGAGGACCTGACTTAGCTAGCAGTGCATAACTCACTGATCGTGGCATTACAGTACTGATAGAAATAACTAAACATTTTAAGTCTTGGTTTAGAATTCCTTGGCATTTAGTAGTTTTCTGTATATAAGTCATTCATGCACTTTTTTTGGATTTATTCTCAGATGCATAATAAAGTTGACTACCCTGGTAGATATTTTTATATTTTCATTTTATAATTATTGCAGATGTGTAGAAATAAGCTTGATTTTTGTACATTTACTTTATATAAAATTTTTCTAAAATGACTAATATTTTATGGGTTTTAAATCATGTAATATATTTCATTTCTTAGAGTGCTAGCTTGGACACCTGATACAGTGCCTAATAAAATTTGTGAGAGCTGATTTTTATCTTTTAGGGGAACTTTTCAGAATCTCACCATAGAGTCTGAAGTTTGTTGTTCATTTTTCATAAATATTCTTCTTTAAAGATTCTTATTATTTCTATCTTTCTGTGACTTATGAGTGAGTGTTGAGCTTTTATCCAATACCTGTTCTGCATGCGTTGACATTGTATGATATTGTTTCTTTATTCTGCTAATATGAATTATATGGATTTTCAAAACCGAAGCACAGGTTACGTCTGAAGTAAGCCCAGTGTTGGTTTTTTGGGTACTGGGAATGGAATGCTGGAATTTGCACGTGCTGGGCAGGCTCTCCACCGCTGAGCTGGCTGCCTGGCCCTGCGTTGCTGTTATTCTCTGTTCAGTGTATTCTGGGGTTCTTTTGTTTATTTTGTCATTTTAGCTCTTTCATGTAGACATTTGATCCATTTTGAGTTCATTTTTGTGTACAGCATGAGAACAAGGAGCCCATTTTGTGCATTTGCATGTGCTTATCTGGTTGTCCCAGGGCCACGTGCTGTAAAGCCCATTCTCTTCCCAGGGGACTGGCTCAGTGCCTTGTTGAAACCAGTTGGCCAGAAATGCATAGGTTTTATTTCTGGACTACCAAATGTGTCTCATTGATCTCACACTGTATTTTATGATACTGTCATATTGTCTGGATTAGCACTGTTTCGAAGCAATTTAGGAACAAGGAAGTGTGATGATGCTCTCTGACTCTTCATTTTCTAATTATTTTGACTCCCTGGGTCCTCATCCCCATTTTGTGATCTGCCATTAATTTCTGAAAAATAGCAAGCTGGAATTTCAACAGGACTTTTTTTTTTTAAAGTTTAATATATATATATATATATATATATATATATATATATATATATATTTTTTTTTTTTTTTCCGGTATTGAGGATTGAACTCAGGGCCTTGCACTTTCCAGGGATATCCAATTTGAATAATGTAAACATCACAATTTTGATGTGAAAGGTCAGTGACATTTCTAAGTTTTGTAATAATGTGAGGTCACTACCCCTATCTGGTCCTGAAACATTTCTAATCACTCTGAAATAAAATCCCATACCCATTAAGTAGTCATACACCCTGACTTTTCACTCACAATACCTGAAATGGATACATGGGGTGTGACCTTTTTCTTTCCTGAAATAAATCCCATTCTTAAATGTGTAATACAGAGCCAGCTAAATAGTTCAGTGAATTAAAGCACCTGCAAGCAGGTGCAGGGACTGGGGGTTTGATTCCTGGACCTGCCTTGCTAGCCCTGCCCCCAGGGTGCACTGAGACAGCTATTAAGACTAGGCGTGGTGGTGCCTGCCTCTTATCCCAGGTGTTGGGAGGCTGTAAACAGGCAGATCACTGAGTCCCATCTAGTAGTGAGACAATGAACACTCTGTAGACCCTTCCCTAAAATAATAAATAAATAAATAAACAAGAAAACAAACAAATAAATACTACATTAAGGTAATGGAAGACTTGGCCTGTTGTTATTTTTGCTGAGAATTTCTGCATCATAAAAGATTGATATGTAATAGTTTTCTTTCTTGTGACATCTGTGTCTAGTTTTTTATGAAGATATTGGAGAGAGATTATGAAGTTATCCTTATATATTTTTTAAAAAATTTAAGAATACCTTCCTGGACATGTTTGGCAGTGAAGTATCTGCTCCTGATCTTTTCTTTGTAGGGAGGTGTTTTATTTTGTTTTGTAGTACTAGAAATTAGATCCAGGGCTTTTGCACTCCGGCCCGCCTGCCCTCCCTCCCTCCCTCCCTCCCTCCCTCCCTCCCTTCTTTCTTTCTTTCTTCCTGGGCTTGTGGTCCTCCTGCCTCAGCCTACTAGGGTACTAGGGTTAGGGGTAAGAGGTGTGTACTACCATGTCAGGCCGGAGATTTTGGATTAGAGATCTTTTAAAAACATAAGTATTTATAGCTATTGATTTCCCTTTAAGCAAACTTTATCTGTAGTCCCCTATGTTTTGATGTGTTGTAATTTAATTTTCATTCATTTTGGTGTATTTCTTGTTCCCCATGTGATTTTTTTTTTCTGAACAACCAGGTATTATATATTCTCTATTTCTTCATACTTGAATTAGCTCTACTAATATCATGAAATTGGCTTTGTTTTTTTAAATATATATACTTGGAAAATCTCTCTTTGAGTGTTTAGTATGTTCGTGTTAAATGTAATAAGGACTTTAGGGTTAGCTCAGTGGTTTAAGTGCCTGGATGGGCAATCCCAATCAGGGAAAGGGGATGGGGGCTTGATCCCCACGCCTACCCAGGAGGCGGCCTAAGCTAGAAAACAAAACAAAAAAACCCTTTTCAACTTTTGGGCTGGGCATATAGCTCAGCAACAGAAGCACCTACTTGCAAGTGTAATGTCCAGAGTTCGATCCCCAGTACCACCAAAAAACCTAATAAACAAACACCAACAAAACATCAATTAAAAAAAAAAGACATGTAATCGTTGCTGTTATTTACGTGCCGCCACCCCACTCTTCTATGTTTTTCTCAGTTTTCCTGCCATCTTTCATTTTAGCTAAACATTTTTTATCAGTGTTCCATGTTTTAATCTTTAATGTTTAATTCAGTTGTTGTAGTGGCTACCCCACTAAAAAATATTGAAACAAAACAGCAAAATATTGAGACAGATACCTTTCACTATTAAAACCAATGTAAATTAGTCTGTATTATTTTATAAATAATAATACTTGGAGCACTTCAACTATGTGAACCATCTCACCCCTTTTGTGCTATAAGTGTGTGTTTTACATTTATTTTGACCTCCACAAACAGTACTGTTCTTGCTTTATGCAGTCAGTATTATTCATGATTTTCTGTTTTCCACATGTTCCTCTTCACTCTGTTGTTCTGTGTTTCTGTTTACATCTGAAGAACCTCAGAACAAAGCACAGCATAAGCACAGCGCCAGCATAATTCCTAATAGAGGTAGCAATGTATTAGAGTTCAAATCTGTGTCCCATTTTTTCCGATACTCTACAAAATCATGATATTTTTAGTCACTTTTCTCAGAACATCATACAAACAAGATTTCCACACTGTACTTAGCTGAAACATTTCTTAATATGATGGGCCTGGTCCTGTCCTTGTTTTTTAATGTGCCATTTATTTGTGGAGGAAGACTAGTCAATTGTCATTAAAATATACTGTATTCTGAATGTAGTGGGTGAATTCTCTTGGTGTCTTTTAACATAGTCTGTATCTCTTTGTAATTTCTGTAAAATGACAGTACACGTAGAGGTGTAAATTAAATTTACTTTTTGATAAGAATTCCCTGTAGGTGGTGGTGTTGTTTCTAATGCATCAGACAGGTGATATACAGTTTGTCCTGTATGATTGATTAGTGATTTTTGTTTTGTTTTGTTCATGTCTTTTTGAGACAGGGTCTCACTATGCAGTTCAGGCTGGCTTTGAGCTCACTTTTTTAGCCCAGGCTGGTCTCGAAGCCACATTGATCCTGTTGCCTCAGCCTTCCAAGTGCTGGGATTACAGACGTATGCCACAACTCCCTGCCCCAAGCTTCTGTTTTTAAATTTATTTCATCTTTTTTTCTTTTTCAAATTTAATTTAGTTTAATCGTTTTAAACCCTCATTTATTTATGTTATGGGTGGCTCATCCTGTCCTGAAGGTGGGCCTGGCGCAGCCTGTGGTGCCTGGGATCCAGCCACAGTCCCTGCAGTTGTCTTCACTTTCCTAAGCAGGCGCTTTAGACCGCTGAGACATGTCATATACCCTTTCTGTCGTTTTGTGAAACAGGGCCTCATTATGTAGCCCAGGCTAGTCTGGAACTCGCACTGATCCTCCAGCCTCAGCCTCCCAAATGCTGGGATTACAGGCTTGTACCACCACGCCCGGTGGTATTAGTGGGTTTTCTGCCTACATAATTGTGTTATTAGTGAGCAAAGACAGTTTTAGCTTTTTCAGCCTATTTTTCTTTCTTTCTTTTTTTTTTTCTTACTGGATTAACTAGTATTTCCATTGCATCACTGAAAAGCAGTAGTGACTGGGGACATTTTTGGCTTGTTCCTGATCTTAGCAGGAAAGCTTTTGAATTTCTCACCATTAAGTATGACATTAGCTGGAGGGTTTATTTTTTATTTGTTTATCAAATTGAGGAAAGCCCCCTCTTTTTAGTTTTCTGAGAGTTCTTACTATAAATGGGTACTGTATTCAGTGTTGTCAGATATAGACATCTCTTGATGTGATTGTGTGATTTTTTAAAATCCTGTTGTTGTGATTAATTACATGAATTGTCTTTGAAATGTTGATTCCGCTTGAGGTGAATCCCAAGTGATGGGTCATTCTTGGTGGTGATATATAATTCTTTTTATTTGGATTTCATAATATTTTATTCATGGTTTTGGTATCTATATTTATGAGAGATGTTTTCTATTTTACTTCTCTGTGATATTTTTAAATGAATTAAGGATGTATTCCCTCTCCTCCTTTCTTCTCAAAGACATTGTAAAGAATTGGCATCATTTCTTTCCTTGAATGTTTGGTAGATTTCACCAGTCAGTATCTCTGGGTTTTCTGATTTAGAGGCTTGTTAATTATTGATTCAACTTCTTCAATGGATTTGGGCCTGTTTACATCATGTCTTTCTTCTTGTGAGTTTTGTACTGTTTCATTCGGGTTATCAAATTCATGAGAATAGATTCTTTTTTTTTTTTTTTTTCTGTCACTAGAAATCAAACTCAGGACCTTGTTTTTGTGACACCGAGTTATATCCCTGGTCCTGGACTTGATTTTAATACTGTTTTTTAAAATTTTTTATTTTTTGGCTTCACTGGGGGTGGAACCCAGGGCCTTTGCACTGACCTATCCCAGCTTTTTTCATCTTCTTGCAGTGGGATCTTGCTAGGTTGTTAAGTTGCCCATCAGAGTGATAGAAGAATTACAAGAGTGTATCAGCACAGTCACCTTTCCTTCATGATGCTGATATTTCTATAGGATCGGTAATGATATACACTTATTTTAGTAATTGATTCTCCTCCCATCTCGATTTTTAATTAGCCTGGCCAGATAGAAGCTTACCAATTTTATTGTTTTTTTTTTTTTTTTTTTTGTACAGCCAGCTTTTGATTTTGTTGATTATTGACTTCTTGTTTCCAAATTTATTAGTTTCTGGTGTGATTTTTATTAGTCATTCTGTGGTATCTGTGAATAGATTGATTGCGGGACCTGGTAAGATACCAATATCCACAAGTGTTCAAGTTTATTATATAAAATGGGATAATAATTGCATGTAAAGTATGCATATCCTCCTGTATACTTTAAGTTATCTCACAATTACCTGTAGTACATAATGCAATGTAATTGTTACAAAATGTGGGAAGAAGGCTGAGTGTGGTGGTGCACACCTGTAATGCTAGCACTTGGGAGACTGAGGCAGGAGGATTGATGTGAATTTGAGATCAGCCTGGGCTACAAAGTGAGCTCTAGGCCAGCCTGAACTGCATAATGAGACCCTGTCTCAAAAAAAAAAAAAAAGTGGGAAGAATTAGGAATACTTGTATATATGATCCATAAAAATGCAATAAAAAGTAATTTAGATCTGCAGTTGGTTGAATCCCTGGCTGTGGGAACTTGTGGATCCTGAGAGTCAACGTTTTCTATTTTATTGCTCTTACTCTGGATTCAGTTTGTTCTACTTTCCCTAGTCTCCTCTCAGTGTAGAGTTTAGGTCCTTTCTGCGCCTTCCTGCAGTGCTGCAGACTGCTCCCTGGGCACTGCCTTCTCTGTAGTTCCGTCTCCTCCTTCTCAAACAGCACTTTGATGCCCACAGCTGAAAGGAAGCGGGGCGGGGGGGGGGGATTTTCTTTGACTCGCAGTGCACTTACTCCTATGATGAAGGGATAGTGGAAGGGTCTGGTGGAGGAGAGCTACTCACTTCATGGCAGCCAGGAAGCAGGGAGCAGAGGGAGGAGCTGGGCTGGAAATGTGCCCTTCCAGGGCATGCCCTAGGAACCCCTTCTATGCAGACTCTGCCTCCCAGCAGCACTTTCAGCCCTCAGCTCCTTAGTGGACAAAGCCACTGCAGAGTGCAGCGCCCTGATCCAGTCACCATGCAGAGCCCACCTCGTAGCAAGGAGCACTGGGGCTGTCTAGATCTAAACCACGTACTCAGCATCCCACGGTGTGTGACAGTTGCTTAGAAGCACTGCTAAAGCTTAACGTGCATCCCCATGTAATTTCTCTTCCTGTTGGGGTGTTTCTTCTCTGAGTCTCGTAGCACCATGTATAGCACAAGCTGTGGTGTAATGGTTCTTGTTCCCTGATCTGCATTTTTACTTGTTAATTAAGATTTAAGCTATTCATTACTTAGCTCATTTTGGGAGTACAAACTTTTCCTGCTCATCTTCTTTGGCTGAAAAGAATGCTTCATTTGGCTGTATCATGAATTATAATTTGAATTTGTTCATTCTTATTTGAAGCAACGTGTTTTGTCCCCCATAAGCAGTATAAAACATAGACAACTTCTAGGGTTTAAGTTGCTTAATTTCTGTAGTGCTATTAAATGTTCCATTACTTTTAGATGCAATGATTATCGATGGGGCTTTTCTGAAATTTATTTAAGACCTTTATTAACAGGTGCTTGCACTTCATTGACTTTTTTGAAAAAATCAAATTGTAAAAAAGAAAGACAGGGGCTGGGAGACAGCTCTGTGGCACAGGTGCCTGCCTGGCAAGTTCAAGGTCGTGAGTTTGAATCCTGGTCCCACAAAAAAGAAAGAAACAAAGGAAGGAAGGAAGGAAGGAAGGAAGGAAGGAAGGAAGGAAGGAAGGAAGAAAGAAAGAAAGACAAAAGCAAAAAAAAATCAAGTGTAAACTTTTATTACAAATTAAAAATGAAGTACTTAAAAATCTCAGCTTGACCAGATATGAAACACTTTAAAAACCTTTAAAAGTATATTGAGAAAAACCAGGCTTTTTAAAACACACGTTTGTCATTACCAAAAAGAGACTTCTTAAGGTAAAAATTATAAAACCCCATGCTGCATAGATAATGCAGCTAGTTCTAGTTGTCTGGTCAAGAAGCAACAAGCAAGCAGTTAAGGTCTTCAGTTCTAATCTTTTGTTCATTCCTTACTGCTGGAATTTCCTATTTCTTTCTTTCTCGCTGGAGGATTAAACTGGATGATGGTAGTGATGTCAAGCCAGCAACTCAGCCCCGCCCTGCTCAGCCTCAGAGCACACGAATTCTCAGCTGGCGGATTGGCTGCTTTTGTCTCTTTGCCATTTTGTACTTTAGGGTTTTCTGGGCATCTGCGTTGGTAATTGAAGTTGCAGTGGTACCCATTTTAAGTGGCTACCAACCTTGGGTCTCATCTCCTTGATTTTCCTTATCTTCTTCTTTGCCATCCTCTCTAGGCTGTCTTTGGCAAGGAGGGCCCCTGCAGAGTCGTGGTCTGTAGCCTCGATACACATCCTGCCTCACTTGTCTACCTTGGTCTCCTGCATCCTGGTTGTCTGTACCCTCTGTCACTTCTTGCACGGGAAGGATGGAATACTGTGGTCAGTGCCCACAGGGTCTGGGCATGTATGTAGTACGGTAGGAACCTTCGCCCGTGGTAGGGCCGGTGTTGTTGGGCCTGACCTTTAGGAGCGCTCTCCAGTCCCTCATTCTTTTCCCCACTCTCACTATTCTGGTAATTCTGCTGGTCATTGCATGGAGGACCCCTGTGACATGGGTAGCATTATAATGGTTACGGTCTGCTGCATATTTACTGCCTTAAAGTGGAGCTCCGCCAGGGCTTGGAATATTTGCTGCCTCCGCACCCTTTTCTCCTTCAACATCAAACTCCACAGTCTCTCCATCTCCTCTTGAAGTTATTCTTCCTTATGGCAGTCTGGCGACAAATACAGCTTCCTTGGTGTCATTCCTGTTGATGAAGCCATATCCGTTTTTTACTTTGAACCATTTTACAGTTCACAAAACCTTCCTTGTTATGACCTGGTCCCTGCAGGCAGGTGCTGCTGCTGATGGGAGGCCGCCCAGGCCCCCACTCCCTGCGCTGCTGCCTGTGGTGCCAGGTGTGGTGCCAGGCGTGGTGTCAGTGCTGAGGGCAGGAGTGGCAGGGGTGGGGGCAGCGGCAGCTACTGGGTCTCGGCCTTGCTGCTCAGGGTTGTGGTGATGGTGACTGGGGCTGGTTGCCGTAGCTGTGGCTCCTGTTGGGATGTGATAGTAATAAGCTGCCAGTGGTGGGGCTACTGAGGGCTCTCTGGGGTCCGCTGTCTGCTTCCCCTACTGCCCGAACTTGATGGAGATTGTTAAGGTGTGTGTGTCTGTGTGTGTGAAGCAGTTCA
Organism: Myocastor coypus; assembly: GCA_004027025.1. Classification (NCBI taxonomy): domain Eukaryota; kingdom Metazoa; phylum Chordata; class Mammalia; order Rodentia; family Myocastoridae; genus Myocastor; species Myocastor coypus. The sequence continues at coordinate 52,489 of PVJA010007267.1, read as the reverse complement.
GATTTAATTTATTGATAGCATGCCTTTTGGCCAATATTCCATTTGGTTTTTATAGATTGAAGGGAGTGCAGAGAGAAAAGCGGCTTCGTTCCTGCTGGATTCTGTCTACCTCTGCTCTCATTTTGGTGTTACTGTTGCTGTGAATTTTGTTTCCAGCCCTGATTTTGTTTACTCGCTAACTGTAAATGCGGAGGAGTGGCTACGTGCTTGCTTTGTTGTCTACCACATCCCCAAGCCCCTAGAGCAGGGGCAGCAAAGCTTCGAGAGCTTTCAGTGACGCAGACAGCCCCTGCGGTGTGTGTGCTGCAGCTTCGCTATCACTGCCCTAGCGCCATGGCTGCCACGTGGTCGCACCTAGGGTCTGGTGGCTGAGTCCTTGCATCCTCGACGCTTGCCTGATGGCAGTGCTTATAGTTGGAGTTTGTGTTTCACTACATGCCAAGCCAATTTTGCTTGTTTTAGCTCATTTAGTTTTATAACAGTACTATGAGCTGTATAGATACTGTTCCGCTCCCAGCTCTACAGAAGCACGGGCAGCTACCTCAGCTCGGCCAGCTGGCTCCAGAGCCCGGGAGCTTCTTTGCTCCCAGGTTGTCCTTACCTGACACTGTTTTCTCTCTTCCCCCATCCCATATACTCACGCCTTTTGACTGCAGTGCTTACCCATTTCCCCCCAGGTTGTTTTCAAACATTTTCCATTCACCTTTGGACTTCAGGGTGTTCAGGGTCTCACTTCTAGACTGGACTTGTAGTGATTCTCCTGTTTACAGCCTCCCAAGAGCTGGGTCTGCAGGCGTGCACCGCCACACCCAGTCTCAATTCTGCCTCAGCATGCCCTGGAACCGCTGGCCCCTGCATCTGCTTATAGACAGCTTTAATCTGCTGAACTATTTGGCTGGCCCCAACCTTTAGATTTTTACCTCAATTTTTATTCCTTGTATTTTAGGTCCATGTTTTGCTCCCATCTAAGAAAACGAAACAAAACAAAACAAAACAAAACAAAAAAAAAAACACATTGAAAATCTGTCACTAAGATGTGACCAGCATTTTAGAGCTGAGCTTGTTGCCGTTCTGTAACAGAGCCAGCTGCTCAGTGCTCTCACCTTTGGCTTCCTCACCTCCCTCCTAGGTTTCTGCCCACCACTCTGAGAGGGGTAAATTTTCGGTTGAACGCACAGGAGAAACTATGGTTGGGTTTTCCACAGCCATCATTATGGCTGAAGAACAAATGGCTGCACAAAGCTGGTCCGGCTGGCCAAACCTGTGGGAGGAACTTAGGTCCCTGGAGTACGTCCCTGAGGGAGAGACTGGGACTTGACCCTCCCTCTGTGCTTCCCTGCTGCCATGCGGTGGGCAGCATCCTTTGGCCTGCGGCCCCACCTGGATGCATGTTTTCCCACAGGCGCAAGTGTGAGAGGGCAAAGTGACTCTGGACTGAAGCTTCTGGGACTGTGAGCCAAAGCAAGCCTTTCTGCTCTTTAAGTTGATTTACTTTTCCTCCTTTCCTCCTTCCCTTTCTCCTTTTCTTTCACCATACCTGGAAGTTAATACAGTCTCCATTTTTATATTCCACACTATTGCACTGCCACTGCCCCCAGCAGCAAAGTGCTAACCAATCTGGAACCCAAACAAATCACAACTACTAAGTAAATCTTCAAACTGAAAATGAAAAGAGTTTAGTTAAAATGAATGTAATACAGTTATGTTCCTATTTTTTTAGCAAAAAGAGTGAAATAATAATTCAGGTAATTCTTTTGCAGAGGAAATTCTCGATGTCATCTTTCAAGCCACAGCTGTACCCAGTTATTGTTTTAGTTTATTCTTACTGCTATCTAGCACTATTTTGTTCTTCTTTAGACTCTAGAAGTTGCTTTAACTAATTTTAAAGACTTCAAAGTCTCCAAGTCTATTCCGAGCCACTTCAGACACAGCGAAACTCAAAATGTGAAGTACGTAGTCTAATCAACTTTAAAGCGTCCCCTCCCGCCACCAACCCCCAAGTGCTTCTCTGTGGCTTTGGCAAGCTGGGAACTTGAATATGCTGTAGATAGAAAGGTAAAATAACAAACTGCTGTGACTTTTATTGGAAATAATTATTAACTGGTAAGCCAGACATGTCAAAAGAAAACTATAATTCAAAAGGAAATCACTCTGCTACCTGTATTTTGTCACTAATTTTGAAACCGTGGTCAGTAAGTTATAGTTAGAAATTTCTAAAATTTACATGATGGAAGCTTGCTTTGGAATGAATGGTTTCAGAATTTTCTAGGCATAATCCTATGACAAGCAGTGCTTAAAACTTGAGACTTAAGAAATTTAAAATTTCCAGAGATTGTTTAACTCATAATGGGAAAAGGACATTTGAAAAAAAAAATTATTTCCAGTCAGTTTAAGCATCATTTTCGGCAAGAGTCTTCTCTAGGCCTCTGTCTTCAACTCTGAGGATGTTGTAGAGAAACTTGCGGAGAAGCTCTACATCGGAGTTGGGGTTCTACCAATTTATCTTTAAGGGGTTTTCTGTGAATGTTTTAGTAGAAAATTATGAGAGGCTCAATTACATACAGCTGGTTTTTTGTTTCATGAGCAGGATGCTCCTATTTATGCTCTCTGAAGCCTTATTTTAGTTAAGACCCCTTCCTCCATGCTCACAGAATACGTTGGGTATGTGGCATTTATCAATTTGATGTTTACATTTTTACGTAACATTGTTTTTCTTATTATGAACATTTTACCTGTTGTAGAAATCTGAGGCAGTACAAATATAGTGAAGAAAACCTGGGAAGGACCTGGGAATGTAGCTCCATGAAGCTCTGAGATTCCTGGTAACCCCCGTCCCCCAACAAACAAAAGTGAACAAAAAATAAAAGGAAACAATAAATAAAGTGAGACTATTTTAAAGAAAATTTTTAAAGCAGGTAGAAAGAAGAAATCGTTTCTTCAAGGTAACAGAGTTATTAATTTCACAATAGAAACCATGGAAGGTGTAATAAAGCATGGAGCTTCAGAGAACCCAGATCGCCAATGGCCGTCCATCCAGAACTCTGTTCCCAGGGAAAATACTTCTTCAAGAATGAAGAAGAAATAAAAGCTTTGAAGACAAAGTGCCTATTTTAGGACAGAACATAGGCTGGCAGTCAGTAAGCCATATTAATTAGAGAAAGAGCAGCAGATTAAACACAAAGGAGTGATTTGGGAGGACATCAAGGATCAGAGCACAAAGTAATGAGTTAGAAGAAATTCCATTAAGTAGAAATGATTATGAAAATAAAAAGTTGGCTATTTGTAGCCACTGGTAACTATGTGGCAAGACCAGTAAATAAAATGGGATAAGACATAAATATGCAGTATTAGCAATGAAAAAGGGACATCACTATAGATACTATAGAGATGAAAAGATAGACTATATTGTAAATCTTTATGCCAATTATACTGGAAACTTAAATGAAATGTATAGTCTCTGAAAACAAAGCTGAAAAAATTCACACAAGAACAAATTATCTAAATAGTTTTATAATTATTTAAGAAATTCATTTTAATTTTTTTTTATTTTAAAGAGTAAAAATAGCAGGAACAAAAATAGAAAAAAAAAACAGTAACAAGTAAGAGTATATATAGTACAGAATTTCAAAACAAGAAAAATTTAACAATGGTTGCATAACATATAATTCGTTTTATAATTTAAAAAATTCCACCCCCCCAATACTATAGGTTTAGGTTGTTTCACTTTTGAATTGATCATTCATTCTTGAAGGAACCAATGCCCACCTTATACCGCTATTTATTCTAAAATTGTACATTTCGTTTATGACAATTTGTGACAGAGGAGAAAGATGGTAGAATAAGGTGGATAGATACAGAAAAAGAATATGATAGAATTTAATACCTCTTGGGCCAGCCAAATAGCAAGTAGCCACAGGGACTGGGGATTAGATCCCCAGGCCTGCCAGCACTCACTGAGAGGTACTTGAGACCGGGCGTGTTGGCACACACCTGTAATCCCAACTCTTGGGAAGCTGTAAACAGGTGGATCACTATGAGTCGGATCCTAGTAGTGAGACCCTGAACACCCTGTAGACTTTCCCTAAAATACAATAATAATAATAATAATAATAATAATAATAATAATAATAATAATAAATAATTTAATACCTCTTTATGGTTAAAACCTTGTAGTACACGAATACTAGAAGGCATTTAAAACCTTAGTATCCAGAGTGAGACTAAGATAATCACTATTACCACTTCTGTTAAACATGGAAGTCCTACCTCGCCAGTGTTAAAAGACAAAAAAAAAAAAAAAAAAAGGAAGCACAGAGTTAAATATAAAAGGAAAATGCCACTGTCAGTCACTATACAGTTTGAGTGTCTGTTGAAAGTGTGGAACTAGAAGTGTTTTTTCAGATTTTGGAATATTTGTATTTACATAGTGAGAAATCCTGGGCAAGGGACCCAAGTCCAAACACAAAATTAGTTACTTTTCTTGTGGATCTTCATACACAGTGGAGAGGCAATCTTATGGAGCATTTTTATTGTGCCTGTGTTTTGACCGTTGGGTATGGATTGTTCCACCTGTAGTAGTATGTGGACAGTCCAAAAATTTCAGATTTTGGATTTCAGGAATTTGCATTAGAAATGTTCATCTTGCCTAGATATGTAGCTAATCCACCCATACGTCTTTAAATTATATTCTTGTAATTAGGTAAATTTTACAAGGTCATGGGGTACTGAGGTAATTTTAGAAACTTGTGGTATTTCTGTATACAAACAATTCAAATAAAAGTTAAATATTAATTAAAAGAGGAAAATTAAGAAGATACTGCCATCATACAGTAAATATAGTACCCAAAATTTATTACTGTGAATAAAGCTACAGAAATAATTTGAGATGCCTATACAGAAAACTACAAAATTATTATGGAGAGATTTTTTTTTTTAAATTTATTGGCACATTTTAGTTATACCTAATGATCACATTCGTCATAGGGAATTTGTCCGTGCACATGATATATCTTGATGCTCTCCCACCCCCTCCCCTCCTTCAGGCCCTCTTTTCCTCCCTTCTTACACAGAAGCTTGATTCTATTTTATCCTTCTTTTCTCATTTTCCCCCTTTTTCCTTTCCCTCCTTGCCCCCTTCTCTATTCCCCTTCTTCCCATGTGAACATTTTCTTCCTATTTTATATTATCTATTATACATTTTGGTTATGGAGAATTTTAAAGGGCCACATAAAGACATCACTTTGAGCAATTCTGCATTATAGCAATCTTTCTTCTTTTTGTTGTTGTTGATGTTGCTGTTGTTCTTCTTCCTTCTTTCTTCATCTTTCTTCTTCCTTTTTTTTTTTTTTTTGTGGTACCAGGGATTGAACTCAGGACCTTGTGCTTGCCAGGCAGGCATGTATACCACTGAGCTATCTACCTGGCCCTATAGCAGTATTACTTCAGTATTAACTGGTTCTGTTCAGTCATGGCATCCATAGGCCTCAAGTGGCTGTTTAAGTACTCCCTGTGTCATTACTCTGAATTGGGCTGTGCTCCATGTATAAGATGCACAGTGCAGTTTGCAGACAACATGAACATCAAATTTCCTGATTATTTTAAAATATTAACTATTTTAAGAGGTTGTAATATTTTGATACATTAAAATTAATTTTCCCTGTCAATGTTTTTTCGTCATGGCCTCTATCAAATTTAAAACTACATGCATGGTTTAAATTTTTGGTGCTCCTTATATTCTAGCGGGCAACACTGGATACTGATTTAGTGCTACGTCAGTGAAAATCACAGCATTATACATGTTTGTGGAAGTTCATAAACTGATTTTGAAAAGACAGGGTAGAGCAAGAACCAGGGCACACTTGAAAAGGGACAAGATAGGGCTTGGCTTACCACACTGCCTCTCAGTGTGAGGACTGCTGGGCATTTGAGGCTGAATGGGGCGGCATAGGAGAGCTGGAAAAATTGTCCTACGTGTGGTAAGATGTTGAGGAGCAGCCTGGCCTCTACCCACTAGATGTCAGTAGCACCCCCACTTGTGAAAAGCAAAACTATGCTGAAGATGTTGCCATAAGAATAATCTATGTAAAGAAGTTACATCATTGTAACACACTGTCCCTGTGGTCCAGAATTGCCTCCTTTTGAGAACCAACATCTGTATTGGACGTAAACTGCTTATTATCAAGCAGTGTGACGTTGGGATAAGGTTTGAACAGTTGAATCAATAGCACAGAACAAAAAAGAACAGACCCTTTCATGACTTTATTGTATTTATTACTATGGAATATGCACATGGTAATAAGTATAACCTCTAACTCCCCACACAAACCAGTTTTGGTGAATTTTAGATATAAATGTAAAGCACTAAGTGAAATACATGATCATCTTTATGTTCCTGATATATGGAAAAATTCATTAGACATAAATGCTAATCCTGAAAGAAATGAATAATACATTGGGATTAAGAATTTTGTTGAATACAGTGGAGAAAAAACTATAAAGTAGATGAAAATATTTTTAATACCTTTATAACAGAGCTCCTCTACTAAATAATATTACAGATTTGTTGAGAATCAGCAGAAAAGACAGATATCCAGTAGAAAAATACTGTGGACACTAGAACTTGTACTTCACCAGTGTGGAGGTGCAAAAGACCAGAAACTCATTGCAGAGCCACCTTGCTTCTGCCAGGTAAGGCAGAGCCTAGCAATGAAAGAGTGGTTAACATACGGAGAGTAGAAACATTAGGTGTTGTTGAAGATGAGAAACAACTAGAATTCTGGTATATAGCAGCTGAAAGTGTGAGAAAATTATTTGAAAATTAGTCCAAGATATCTGCTACAATCGAATGCGTATCTTATGATCCAGTGTTTTTGTCCGTAAGTCTGGCCCAGGAATAGTGTGCTTGTACATCAAGAGACAAGTGCAGTGGCACTCTGTCTGTCTGTCTGTCTCTGTCTGTTTGTCTGTCTATCATCTATCTATCCATCCATATCTGTCTGTCTGTCGCAATAGCGTTTTATATAATTTATGTGAAAAGTCAGAATTAAACTATTTAACATTATAAGAGACAACAGCAGTGTTTTGGTAATAGCTGAAATCTAGAAATAATTCCAGTGTTTACCACCAGAGAGTGGCTGAATACGTTGTGTTATCATGCAATGGACTACTACTAACAAAGAAAGCAAATAAACCCCAGTATGTGGCAACAGGGCTGAATTTTATGAAGACATTATTGATAGAAGCCAGACATGACTGAACATATGATTCTGTTGATAGAATTTTTAAGCACAGGCAAAAATGCAGACCTCAACACTCAAGACAGGACTGGCTGGACAGGGCCTCTGGCGATGGCCTCTGGTGATGGCCATGGTAACCACTGGAGCCACATGCCACTCTGGTGCTCTCACTCCTCACGGCCCTCCTCTCGGCTTGCTGCGGTTTGCAGAGTGAGAGAGACCCTGCTAGGATTTCCATGTGTGGGCTTACATCCCAGCTGTGGGGCTTTGGCATTTCCTTATCACTTCAGCCACAGAGTCCTACCTGGGAAGTGAGGACGTGAGTCACACGCACACTGTGAGAGCAGGTTGCTCACTCCTGATGTGTTTCGATTGTGTCACTGCCAGTTTATTTTTCCAAGTATTGTTCAACCCAATTGGGATGATGGTCTATTTATAAATCCGTCTTGGCTCTCCATGTAGGCCAAGGTTTCTTTAGTGCTCTCAGAAGAGTTTATATTATTTACTGTAAGGCAAGTTATTTCATAGGTTCATCTCTAGGTTTTAGTAAATGTATTTTATAATTGTAAGTCAAATATTCTTGGCCTTGTATTTTGTAATCAATTATGGCTGACATATAATAGCTACTACTTGGTGTGATGTATTGCTTTCAGACTGAGTCTAATGGCTATGTGGCTTGTCACTTTTAATCTTGGGTAAAATTCCCTCACCCTACTCAGTAGTAAAGTGATAGCTACTGCAAGGCTTGGGATGCATTATGGGCCCAGTTCACATTCATGGGAACCATTGAATATTCACTGTTTTCTCTGAATCTTAATTTTTTACCTGATGATGTTAAGCTTTTAAGAAGCCAGTTATATTACTTGTAACTAATAATTTTTGTATACTTTCCAATAATTCTTGTCCTGACCTTCTTGCTTTCACTTTAGCTTGCAGAAACTGTTAAAATAAAAAATAATACCATAAATGTTCCTCCATACTCTTGACTAAATTGGAGTAACTTTTTAAAAACCACTATAAATTTCATGGACTATTAACTAGAAAGCTTTTTTTTTAACATTAAAGATATGTTTTTTAATGTTCAGATTTACTAACTGGTTTTTAATTTCTTTTCTATTTTAAAATCAAAGTTGGCTTTTACACTATGTATATCAAATATTTTTGGATATGTATGAAGGTGATGGTTTTTCTGTGTTGAATTATTAGCATGATGAATTGTGTTACCATGCCTGTCACCCCATATTGCATCATCTCTATATTCTTAGAATTTTTAAAATAGTGCTGAATTTTGTTTTCTAAATTTTCCCAAGATTTTTGCATATATAAGAATGAGATTGGTCTGTAGTTTTTTCCTCTGTCTCTTTCACTGTCTGTGTCTCTGTCTGTCTGCCGTCTGTCCGTCTGTCTCTGTCTGTCTGTCTCTCCATCTCTGTTGTTCTTCCTCCTCCCCCCATTTAGCCTTAGAACAATTCTAGCTGTGTACAGGGAACACGGAATACTTCTTTCTTTTCTTGCATTGTCTAATACATTTCCAAAGGAATGTTTGAGTTTATGTTAGCAAATATTCTTGGTAAATACTATTTTCTGATGTGCCTGCTAGATATTTTTCATTAAAGATCTCAAATTTTTCTTTTCTTTTTATTAACTATGAAAGATTTCAAACATAAGCCAGGCATCGTGGTACAAACTTCAGCAATCACAACTTTCTGGGAGGCTGAGGTAGGAAAACCACAAATTCGATCCCAGGCTGGGGAACTTAGCACTTTAGTGAGACCGTGTCTTAAAATGAAACATAAAATGGGGCTGAGGACATAGCTTAGTGTGAAGGCCCTCGGCTCTGTTATGTGTACTGACTGCAAATGAGCATGTACCTGGTAGTATGGAGATTGCTCTTTTTGTCCAGTCTTCACTTTGCTCTTCTCTCAAATATATTGGGTCTGGCCACTTTCCTAAGAGTTCACAGGCCATGGCTCCCCTATGGGCCATCCCCTTTGCCATTTTCTGCCAGTAACAAGCTTGTTACACTTCTGGCCTCCACTCAGGAGACGGTTAATCCTTAGATATTAAACTATCAATAATTTTGATTTTCTGTGTTTGATACGGGGTCTTGCAATGCAGCTTGGACTCATAGTGATCCTATTTCAGTCTCCTCAGCACTGAGATTACAGGCATGCACCACTATATCCTGTCTTAGTGGATGGCTTGGTGCACCCAAGGCGGGGCCAGCACTGTGGTATGAGGATTGAACCCAGGTCCGTATGCTTGCCTGCTGAGCTATCTCTATGGCCAAAGCTATCAATAATTTTGTTGATTTTTTTTTTTTTTCATAAAGTCTGTGTATCTCTAAATCATTTCTTTTGAGTCCTGGACAGGAACTGCAGAATTAAAGAGTGTAAGCTTTTTGGAAAGTAGGTATATCTTTTGGGTACATGGTGAACAAATGGTGAACAACTTTGATAGTCCACAATGTGTCTTAACACCAGGAGGTTATTAAATAAGTAGAAAGCAGGAAATGAAGGCAGCAGTAATTATTCTTGTCATTAACAACTTCAGTGGTCCTTACCCAAAAGCCTAAAGGTTATTTGAGCTAATTTTCTCACAGCCTAAAGCCATTTCATCGTTGACTGCTTCTTACTGAATTGGATTGAGTGTGCTCCCACAGAGCTGCTGGGAACCCAGTGTAGTGTTAGGTGTGGTGAGGGACAGAAAACACATCTTGACATCTATGTGTTTATAAAGCATATGAGAACCTTACTTCATGTTCACACCTTGTTTTCCTCTGTCCCTCAAATATAACTTCATTTACCTGAGTTCATGCTGAGGTTTACCTGCCCTGGGTTCTCCATGGATTGAAAAAATTTGAGAATTCTCTTAATTGGTGACTTCCACAGAGATTGATACTAACGTTGACCTTCCTTTCATTGTAGAGGCAGCGCACTGTCTACAGGTTGACCCTCGTGAAGTCCTGGAATGTGGATGAGCTTCAGGCCTACGCCGAACTTGTGTCCCTGGGGAGTCCCGACTTCATTGAAGTCAAGGTAAGCCTGTTGCTGGGCTTGCGAAGCCTTACCCTGACTTTGCTGGCCGTGAAGCAATTAGATACTATTCCAGTTGTAAAGGAAGCCACAACTCTCAAGGCCCTGTCTCAAAGTAAAAACCAAAAGGCTTGAGATGTAGCTCAGGAGGTAGCTCATGAGAAGATGGGAAGTTTAATCTCAGTACTCCCTACTTCCTATCTGACCAAACAAAAACACTCCAAGGAGCCCCTAGGCATACTTTTTTGTTATCCATTTATCAGTATTGCAAAGTGGGTGCTAATAATATCAATAAAGAAGAAGAAAGCCTGTCTCTTAGAGAGGTCGACTTTAGTTAGACAACACAAAATGATGAATAATTCTACATGGTGACATTAAACTGAGAAATAAAAGTGTTGTCATGAGGAACTGGTTGACTTACATAAATTTAGTTACGGCAGCAGATGGACGGGCTGATGAGGCCCTCCATCCAGCAGCCACTCAGCTGTATCAGTCAGCAAGTTGTGCAAGGAGCCAGCCAGGAGCCGGCATGAGAGCCCTGACCCCCGCCGCACTGCAGCCCTTGTGCCCGGTCTCGGTCAGCGGTGGCCCTGCGGAGTGGCCTGCTCTTCCTCATTATATCACCACACTGACTCACCTGTCACAGCAATGCCAGTCTGCATCTCTACAAGATACGTACTCTAAGAAAACTCTCACAGGCCAGCAAGATGGGTCAGCAGTCTAAAGTGACTGCTTAGGCAAGCTTAAGCAACCACAGGGACCTCGGTTTGATTCCTGGCACCAGATGCTGCACCAGCCCCACCCCCAGGGCAGGCTGAGCCGGCCATTAAAAAAAATTCTCCCTCACTCCATGAGTCCCACACCTACAAACTCAATTATTATAATACAGAGGTTTCAAATTCTACATTTTTTTATTTTATCATTTTTATTCTATGAATTTAGTACTATTTAAACTTTTTGAATCAGGACCCAGATGAGGGACATACATTATAATTTTTCTTAAACTTTTTTTGTCTGTCTTCCATTTACAGTTATTTATTTTGTTAAGGAAATGACTATAAAAGGGAGGGTGAGAGTGAGGAGGTAGGGGCAAAAATGAGTAAGATGGAATAAATAGTAAGATGAATCATCTGTGGTGCCTGCTCGCCGTGCGGGTGTCAGATCGCGTCCCTTGCTTGCCCCCTGCCCGCTTCCCTGGGGAGGAGGAGCTTCCCAGGTTCGGAGTGGGAGTAGCGAAGGCGATTTCTGTGGTGGTGGCAGTGTACTCTAGTAGGAAGCTGATGACATCACTCATTTGCCCCTGTCTTTGCCAGCAGATCTCTGTAAGTACCATTTCTGGGTCAGAGGGTAAATAGATATATGGTGTTGCTGGATCCTGTGGAAGGTTTTCCTGAGAAGATGGCTTTTGTGCGAAGCCTGGCTGCTGAATGCCAAGGCGCCAGGATGCCCCAGGGCTGGGCCGAGAGCTCCACGGACACTGTGGTGGGAAGGGCGACCAAGCCATGCCTGCGAGGTTGGCAGTGGGCCTGATCAAGCAGAGACACAGGCCAGGGAACGATTTGCTGGGCCTTTCAAACAGAGGTTTGAGCCCTGGATTTTAAACTCAGTCTAGCAGGGAGCTTTTTAAGTGGTGGTACTGAAGCTTGGGGGCAATGCGATGGGGCTTTGACGGCACCCCCTGCTGCTGTGTCACGAATGGACGGCAGAGGGCAGTCGTGACCGGGAGATGGACCAGGGAGGTGCTGTCCACCTCGTCCGAGCAGGATGTTAAGTACTGCAGCTGGAGAACAGACTCATTTCCTTTAACGAAATAAATAATTGAGTGTGAATGGAAGGTAGACTAAAAGAATTTGAGAAAAATTACAATACATGTTTCTTATTTGGGTCCTGATTCAAAAATACAGTTTAAGTAAAAATAGTTTATTCTATGAATAAACTAATAATTTATCCCATGAATGCTAAATTCATAGAATGAAAAAAAAATTAAACTGGAGTGCCACAGCTGGAGAGTTTAGGGTCAGTTTTGGAAATGGCACCAACACGGTGCCTTAAGAGCTCCGGTGTGTGCGTGGAAGGCGAGAGGCATCAGGAGGAGCCCTTGGGTTTCAGGTGTAAGCAAGCATGTGGCAGGTGGGGCTGTGTACCCAGACAGAGCAGGTGGGGCACGTTTAGGGCGAGAATGCGCGTGGGCCCTGTTAGATTTGAGCTGTCCTTTAACTACCCAGGTACTGGCTGCATGAGGCCGAAGGTTGTCGAGCCGGGGCTTGGGGATGAGCCAGGATGGAGTCATTGCATGAGAAGGTGGTCAGAGCCTTGGCGGGAGAGGAGGCAGCTGGCCTGGCACCGGGGTGCTGGGGAGACAGGAAGGGGCACCCTGACTCTAAAAGCAAAGGCTGCCCTTCCCCCGTGTGGTTGCAGACTCTGTGTGGTGTGTGTGAGAGGGTGTTTCAGAGTTTTACACCTCAGTTCAGGTCTCCGCTCTGGAGGCAGGAGGGACAGGTGAAAGCCTGCCCTCCCTGTGTGACATTGCTTTTAATTTCAAATGATTACTCGTGGCAGGAGGTTTAATGATGCAAAGATACAAATACATCTGAAAATATATGTCCCAGTTTAAGAAAACCTCGCCAGCACCAGAGATTAGTGGTCTCTTAAATTATGATTTAGCTATTAAAGAATCCTGCCTCAAATTATGTTGCAGTAAAACCTTGGTTGTTATAAAGCAACTTGGCTGACGTCTTGGCCACCTTTTTTCCCCTTCCATTGCTTTCTGTCTCTGTCACTCTTCCTCTTTTTTTTTTATAGTGTAAAAGGTATTTTATAATCAGAAAAAGTATACTTTAAAAGAAAATGGCTGTTTTCTAAACAGAATAAATCTCTAGTAGCCTTTTTTTTTAGTCAGCAAGCCGTTAACATTACTAACAAATAACGTTTGTCCATATCTTAAAATGTTATAAAAACATGGTTTTTTCCCAATAATTTTCCCACCTTACTGTTTCATTTCCACATTCAACAATATTTGTGAGCCTTCTTTGTGCACCAGCTCTTGTTAAATGGCTGGAGATAAAAATAATTGTCCAGCCATGCTATTTAAGAGATAGATATCTTGTTGAATAGGCAATCTACAAAAATAAAATGGGCTATTTTGAGAGATTTAATAATTGAAAATGCTCAGAGAAATGTGTAATCAGAACACAAAGAAAAGTGTTCTTAGTAGTGAAGAGTAGTGTGCCGCGTTAGAGGAAAGCATGGTCATGACCAGCGCAGCTTCCACAGAGGACCCTGGGTAGAAAGGCTGTGCGGTGTCAGGTACCAGGTCCACCCAAGCCGTCCAGCGAGCAGAGCACGTGCTTTGTTAATTCACTTCTCTGTCTAGCAGGTTAATGAAGTGCCTTCCTTTTGAGATGAAGTAGCAAAGGAGACGTGGTTGTAGAGTAATATTCATGCTTGTGTTTTAACGGCATATATCCATAAATACTTACATAGGAAAGTATGGAAGGATGAGTATCCAGTTGCTAATAGTATTCTATTTGGGAGAAGGAAAAAGTTAATAATTTTACTTTTCATAGTTTTGTATTTACCAGTAGTTATAAAGAGCATGTCTTAGTTCTGTAATTGCAGAGACAAATAGGGCTGCACATGTCTCTCGGTAGTGGAGAGCTTTCCTAGATTCAGTCTCAGGAAGTGTAAGGGGAGGGCCCAGGGTGCACTGAGATGGTAATTGCGACTAGGCGTGATTGTGTGCGCCTGTAATCCCAGCTCTTGGGAGGCTGTAAACAGGCGGATCACTGAGAGTCCAATCTAATAGTGAGACCCCGAACACCCTGTAGACCCCCCCCCCAAAAAAAAAAAAGTTGAAAAAAGCAGTCATATTTTCTTGTTCAACAGACTGGAACTACTTAATGTCTACAATCTCATCTTTTTCGTTATCTTACTAAATTTAAATTTTTCTAAAATGAGGGCAT
>PVJA010007267.1:0-38157 GCA_004027025.1 Myocastor coypus | reverse complement strand
CTGCAGGTGCAGGAGGGACTTGGGCGTAAAAAGAGCCTGTACCCTTGGCCTTAAGTGACAGCTGGATTGGGGAATAGGCCGCCCACCTACCCAGACTGATTAGCTTTGGGAGGCTTGTTCTTTACCTCTCTTTTTGATAAAAAATGAAAAAATGATAAAAAATTGCCAAAATAAAAAATGAAAAGTCTTCCCCAGTCTCACATTCAACATCAAAGGAATCAGAAGTTCAAATTTAATAGTACCTCAGGTATAGAACTGTGCCCAAGATGTGCAGTTAATAGTACAAGGGGGTCCAAGACCAGGGGTGTGCCGAAGGCTCCCTGGGGAAGCGCACACAAAGCTATTACACTCTGTTATGTATTCAGTTGTGTTGTTTATTATTTAAATAGGGACAGAACATACATGTGTGTTCAGAAGATTGTACTGAGCTATTTACAAATCATTAAATATACTTTTAAGTTTCTCACATATGTGTCTTTTCAACTTCTTTTTGTCATTTTTGTCCTGTAACTAATCTAGTGTAGTGGTAGGATGAGGCGTTTGCTAGGAAACTTCATCAGCCTCTGTTCATTCTCTTCCCACTTTCTCTGTCTTGTTTGTGATATTCAAGAAAAACCATTGCTCTAACTTTGGTTGTAGAAGTCATGGTAGTAACAGCCTGGAATCAAGAAGGGAAATGTCAAGGTAGGGGTGGTGCTGTGGCCAGTCGGCCCTTACCACCTCCTTGTGTGTATGTGGGGAACCTGGGGATCCCTCTTGGTCTGTCCAGCCTACAGTCTCAGATTGGAAATTGGAAGAGGGGTTTTGATGCATTCTTAAAATGTGGGGATATAGCCTTGGACAGATTACTTAATTTCCTTGAGCCTAAATTTTCTCAATACTGCAACACAAAAATTAGAATAATAGCCTCTATTTAAGAGGCTTGTTTTGAGAACTGGAATAACCTATCCCTGTGTTCAGTAAATGTTGAGATCAATTTCCATTAAGACATTCATTGAAACTAAATCAAAAGAAGCAATTTCTTTATTATACTGATTTCTTCTTTTCTTTCCTTGCCAGTCCTATAAACTATTTTTGTTATATTCCCTGTAAATTAACGTGTATTTTAGCTTCATTAGGCTTAAGTGGGCCTTTCTTTGCTAGCCTGAGTCTCTTAACTGTCATTTGATTCCTTGTTTGTGAAGTGGTGTTTTGTATTACAAACATCTGCTTTGCCAAAAACTTTAATACCACATTCCCTTTGTAAATGAAGTGCTGTCACTGTATTCTCTGCCTCACGTCGCCCAGCGAGAACAGTAAGTGCTCAGTAATTATTTGTTGTCAAACGATTTCACCTGCTTTCTGTAGCGTTGTGCCTGTCTGCAGTGCTCAATCTCTGCAGCACGCACCTTGCAAAACGATTGTCCTCGTGTAGCACAGTCTCTCTGCACACAAGGGTAAGGAGCCCGACTGGAGTTCCCTGGTGCAACAGTGCACAAGGCCTGCTAACATTTGGTTCATAGTCAGGAAAGGGTCGGAACCCTGCAGTGACGCAAATGCAAGCATGTGCTGAAAGAGCTCCGGAAGTTGCTGGTTGCAGAAAGTAGGGCTTGGGCTTGGACTCTGAGCACAGGCTGGAAGCCCAGAGTATAGCCACAGCCGCACAGTGGTGCCCCAGGGCTACCTGGGGTGTGATGCAACCTAGGCCAGCGGGATGAGGCTTCCAGGTGACAAGGCCACCAGCTCCAAGACCACTTGTGGATGTGCGGGCCAAGCAAGGGCTCATGAATCCCTGGTTAGAAGAAGGCCACAGAGAAAGGCAAAAAGGTTTCATGCTCTGTGTGGAGAAGCTGCGGCTAGTTTTAGAGGGAAGTTGTGGAAGCAGTTTGGGGTTAAAGGAGTGACGTGTTTTGGGTATGTTGCCAAAACCTATTCCATTAAGTATTTCTTAGTCGCCAAACTACAGGGGACAAAAACAGTATTAGAAATTTCTTGACATCCAGCCAGTCAGGTCAAGGGGCATATCTGATAGTTACCCTGGAAATCCTGCTCTTCCCAGGACATGAATCGCATGGCAGACTTTCCAAGTGGCCGCTGAAACAGGACTTGGGTGGCTGTTGTCTCCTAGAGCAGTGAGATGGATCTGAACACGATCAGGTTGCCGGGCGTGGGTCATGTGTTATAGTCCTGCTTTCACAGCTTCAGGTCTACTTGTCACTCCCCAGCCCGTGGTTGCTGGAGTGAGTGACTTTTTTTATTTTTTTGCGGAACTGGGGATTGAACTCAGGTCCTTGTGTCTGCCAGGCAAACACTTGTTCTACTGAGCTATCTCCCCAATACTACCTTAGAGGGTTTTGTCTGAATAAAAGAAAAACTTCTGTGCAGAAGGGCCTTATAAATTATAAAGCAGCCAAGATTGTCAGGAGAAGTATGCTGTGAAGGTGTAACCACGAGCTGTGGCATTCATTTTTTTAAACAGTATTTCCAAAGCAAATCTTCCTTAATGTTTCATGACTTATTATTGCTGAATAATAAAAGTATTATAACATTTTCAAGAGTTATTGTCATGACTGTACTTTTTTTTTTTTTTTTTTGCTTTTTGAGACAGGGTCTCACTATGCAGTTCAGGCTGGCCTTAAGTCATGACTGTACAATTTTATCAGAAATCTCCATGCTTTGGTGAACTTTTTGGATATTAAAAAAAATTCCTTTAAAATAGCTATGCGCATGATTATATAATTCATATAACATAAACAGTATTTAAATTGAGGCTAAGTGCATTTTGTAACTTATCAACAAATCATCTTCCTATTCATGCTTTTGGGAGAGTTTTTCAGGAATACTTTCTTTTTTGGGGGTGGGGCAGGGTACTGGGAATCGAACTCAGGGCAGGCGCCATGCTGCTTTCTCAGTCTCACAGCCATGCTTTCTTAACGATGCTTTGAACTATATTATAATTTGCTTCTTTAAAAAAGTCACCTAAAACTGATCTTGGTTTAATAGTTCTGTAAATCAGTGGGCAAATAGGGAAGATTTTCTTGTTTATTGTAATTATGCCGGCTGTGGGTAGTTGATATTCAGCAAAGCCCATCTCAGTGTAGTGCACCAGGCATCTCTGTGAACAGCCATCTGCAGTGGCGCATTTCTCAGAGCTCATCAGAGTCTTCAGCCAAGTCCCAGCTCTGCTGTCTGTGGGCCAGGGTGACTCTGCAGTGCTCTTTTTTTTTTTAAAAAATTTATGTCATTCTGCCCCTCATAGTCTGTGAGAGAAAGAGAGAGAGAGAGAGAGAGAGAGAGAGAGACAGAGACAGAGACAGAGACAGAGACAGAGACAGAGACAGAGAAACTGTGTATGAGTACTGCATATCTCCTTTTGTTTCATTTTTAACTGTCTAGGAGACATTCAGACCACTTGTCAAAAAAGTTTGAGTATGTGAGGAGGCCACAGAACTAAGATATCTCTAGTTATTAGAAAATTGTTTTTCTGTCATTATGTCATTTGTTAAGCAAAGAATTTAGTTTTGAAACTGTTGAGGTATGCCTAGGTTGCTGGGCAGAGTTCACAAGAATTAGAAACCAGTGTATCTGATTGCAGTGGTGTTTCATAGGAGTTACTGGATCGGTAGGATCTGTGTGCCTATGTATGTGTGGGCTCAGCATGAGTCTTTGTTTATATATACATTTGTCCTCAAAGGGCATCACAAAGTGATTTCCCTAAATAACCTCACAGGGATCCCTGTTTGGCCCTTTACAGAAAAGAGATAAAAAGTGCAACAGTCTAAATCCCAGTTACCCTGAGGAGGGCAGCTAGTCTCGTTTGCCTATCAGTTATTGGTTAGTGGATTTTTATGTGTGTCTAAAGTGTGACAGCCAGGATCTCGGTTATATTGGAGAATGTGTTCATTCACTTTTTTTTTTTTTTTTTTTAATGATTTTGGTACAGGGTCTCACTATGCAGCTCTGACTCACAGTGATCCTCCTGTTTTCAGCCTCCATTGTGCTGGGATTATAGGACCTGTGCCACCACGCCTGGTCTTGGTGGCCAGCTCAGCGCACTGAGGGACAGGGACAGTGCAGCATGTGATACCTGGGATCAAACCCCGGTCCCTGTGTTTGCCTAAACAGTCACTGAAGCTGCTGAGCTATCTCACTGGCCCTCATCCACTCTTACTGAGTGTATTTATTCACTAGGGCAGTGGTGGCGAACCTGTGACCCCTGTGCTACAGCAGGCAGTTTGTGTCACTGAGAGCTCTAAGAGCTTTGCCATCACTGTACCAGGGGACTGTAAGTGCTTGAGAATTAATCTGCTCCAGTGCAGCACTGGCTCTGTATGGAAACATACACTGCTGATGCCAGCGTACTCCAGTGCCTGGGTGTCAGTGCGTGCCACACAGCACAAAGCACAGGTACTCATTGGCCTGGGTCCCCTGCTACCGTCACCAACACCTTGTATGGTCCCCTCTGCAATTTTGACCACCCTTTTTATTTCAAAATATGGGTTGGCTTGAATTAGGTTAGATGACCTTGAAGACTTTCTGGCTCTGAATTCTTTGTGACATTCACGTGCATCTGTAACTGTCTCTGATGGTTGTGATGTTCCCGCAGGGCGTCACCTACTGTGGAGAAAGCTCAGCAAGCAGCCTCACCATGGCTAATGTGCCCTGGCACGAGGAGGTCATCCGCTTTGTCCGTGAGTTGGTGGATCTGATCCCTGACTACGAAATCGCCTGTGAGCACGAGCATTCCAACTGCCTCCTGATAGCGCACAGAAAGGTAAAAGTGACGTCAGCACGCGTACGTCTGTGCTCTTTATTCTTTTTTCTGTTTGTAAAGTTATTTTCTCTTCACTTTATTATGGTTATTCTCAGCTGTTTTGCTACGTGTCCTCAAATAAATATTAGGGAAGTTGTAAAAAGAAAAAGCCCTAAATTCTTTTTCTAAGGTTCATAAAATCCTCTCGGGGAAATTGCTTCTGTTTTTAGGCCTCATGTAGACATCTTAAAGTGCTTTCTGGTTGTAATTTTTAGAGGTACATACTAAAAACAAAATTAGAATACCCTTGTAATAACCCCTAGTCCATTCCTGGGATGACAAGGAAAAGCTGAAATAGTAAACAGCTGCCATGTGAGATTCTGGTTGTCAGAAAAAATATTAAGGTGTTTATCAAGTTTCAGATTGCTTTGAATTTTGGCATCTGGAGAATTTGGTTTGGGGTTGTAGTTGGTAATACTATTCTTGCTTTTCTCCTTAGTACTTTTATTTGTCAGAACAAATATCCTAATGTAGTGTCTTTAAAGTAAGAAATGCCTAGCAAAGAAAAAAATGCAGTTTTTGCTAAAGGTGGGGCACTAAACTAAGAAGAAATACCCTTAGCACAGTATAAGTGTTCACTGAGCTGCCGTAACAGTTCTATCCTGGCTGATATATTGCCAAAGAAATAACATGGTGATTAGGATTTGATTTGGATTAAGATAAGGTACCATGGTCATGGACACATGGATGGGTGACACTTAACAGTCATTGTACTACTCTGCCTGACTTTATGTTCAAATTCCTCATTAAATAAATTCTTTTAAGAAATGGGCATGGGTAAACCTGGAAAATGTAGTTGTAGGTGAAAAATATCAGACATAGAAAAGCATGTGTTGTATGGTTGCATTTATAGGAAACAGAGTAGGAAAATCCTTAGACACAGGAAGTAGGTTGGTGGTTTCCAGAGGCTGGAGGAAGAACAGACTGGAAGTGACTGCCAGTGGGTGTAGAAATGTTCTAGAATTGCATAATGGTATTGGCTGCACAGCTTCATGACTCTATTAAGGACCACTGAATTGTATGTTATGTGAGCTGTACCACACAGCTGTTAATACCAACAAGCAATAAGGTCAAGAATGAGCTGTGTTGTCTACTTAGCTAAATGCTTTTTATGTTGATAAAGTCAGCCCAGAACTTGAGCAATGAAAGACCTGTCCCTTCACCCTGAGTAACCTAAGTGGCTTCCCAAACAACTTCAGGTTAATGATATTTAATAATACAAGGGTCACTTGATTAAAATTTCATAAACTCTATAATTTCAAATAAGTATAAGGCATAAAGGCCTTATACTTCGATTATGGGTAGATTTTGTATATCCAACCCATGGTCTGTCATAGACTTAACCATTTAGGGAGAATGTGTTCTGGGAGCATCAGGGACCTGGGGCTTGAAATATTAAAAGTAGCTACAAAGAGATTGAATTTACCAAAGAAATAAAAGCAGAGGAGAGCCTGAGATAGTGCACCACTGTTTCACTTAATGCCTGGTGACTGTCCATGTGTGTCTGGTGCTGCTCTGGTTATTAAGAATGGTGAGTAAAATATGGCCCCTGTCTTCAAATATGGTCTAACAGAAGAATAACACAGGTGAGGAAAGTGCCCAGAAGTGGTATGAGAGCTGCCAGGAGAGGCTTCATGGAGAAGCTGCCAGTCACCTGGATCCCAGTGAGGCCCAGGGAGGAGGAAAATGCATGCGCAGACACCCTTGGAGAAGTACAGAGGTCCAGTGGCAGAACCACTGAGTGTAGGCAGCTGGAGGCCAAGAGGAGTGACAAGGAAAGGGAGCATTAGGTCGGGCAAAGGTCACAGCATTGAACGGCATCTGAAATGCTTCTGAAGGACATGGGAGACAATGAAGGGTTTTAGGTAAGGGAGTGGCTGTCTAGCAGCATTACAGAGTGCAGATTGCCAAAGATGGTCATGTGAGTAAAGAACAAAGAAGTTGGCGCTACCTGGACGTGCTGTTCCATGGGGCTGTAGATAGTGGACTATGGAATCCAGGTGGCGAGAGGTGCTTGCAGTGCATAAAGTGAGAGAGGTGTTCAAGATGTGTATCCCAGGATGCTTTGAAGTAGATTAAACACCAGCCACACCCCAGAATATGTGGCCCCAAACTTTCTCATTCATGGTGCCCCTGTGCGTTGCTAATTTGTTTCATAAGAACTGTAGGTCAGAAGAAATACCTAATAGTTCTAGTTCTGACTCAAATGTAGGACAACCTTAGATTGTAACTGTGACCTGTCTCAAGCTAGTAGCTTGTGTAGTGCCAGACAAATGTTCAGCATCATTATTTTCCCACTAAAATGGAAGATATCCTGCAGTGCCCCTGAGGGTTTTCTGCTCTTACAGTTTGGTAGTCAGCACCACGAAGTAATAATATAGAAACCCACTGGAAGTATAATGAAAATCTCATCTGATTATTTCCAATTGTGATTTTTTTTTTAGGGGAGGAAGTACTTTAGGATTGAGCTCAGGGGCCTTCACAATGAGCCACAGCCATTATTTTATTATTGTTACTGTTATTAATATACTATTATTATTATTTATTTATTTATTTTTTAATTTGAGAGGGGCTCTTTTTTAATTTGAGAGAGGGCTCACCAAGTTGCTAAATTATCCAGGCTGGGCTCAAATTTGGGATCCTCCTGTGTGCCACTACACCTATCTCCAGTTACACATTTCCTGGTGGGTCTTCTCATTGTTAGCAATGTATGAAACTGTTATGGTTTATGTCTAGTTGTCCCCCCAAAGCATATGCAGTCCTGGGGTGGGGACTTCTAGAGTTTGAGATATGACTCATGATCCACTGGGATTATGTGTTTTAGTACTGATGGTATTATAGGTGTGAGTACTGCTGGGATTATGGGTGTGGTCTAGGGTGGATATCCTAAGGCAGAGAGCCTGAATGTAATATAAAGAGACAGAAAGACAGACTTACTGTGTTGCTCTCTGCTGCCCTGGTTGGTTGGTTGCCTCTATCACCATTTTGTTACTGTTCCGCTGCTATGAGCTGCTGGACTCTGCATTGTGCCTCTCTACCTTGGATCCAGCCTAGTATGGACTGAAACTTCCAGTGACTGTGAGCTAAATAAACCTTTCCTTCCTTCATTTTGGGTGTTGGGTATTTGTCCCAGCAACTAGAGAAGAGTAACTAGAACAGCAACCTTTATAGTTTTCTAATCATGTCCTACTCTCTACTCTTGTGGTGTTTAATGAAAAAATGGCAGTGGGTACATTTTAGGAGGGTACTACTTCTCTACTTGGTCCGTTGGCTCTGTCTTTGGACTTGAAATCTGGGGCAGGTCACCTTAACTCAGAGAGGCTGGCATTGCCAGGCAGCTGGTCACTCTTCTTAGGATATGGCTCAGCTTCTATGGGAATAGCAGAAGCTATTGTGCTACCTGTACTGAAAGACAGTGCAGGTGATGCCCTCCCTGAAGGACTGCTTCCTGAGTGCTGTACCAAGACAGCCACACAAGAAGAATAAATCTAAGTCTTTTATTTTAAAACAGTTGTAAAGATTGATAGGAAATTGCAGAAACAGTACAGAAGAGCTATCCTGTCCCCTTCACCTTGCTTTCTCAAGTGGTAATGCATAACCCAACTACCATGTGGGATACCACAACCAAAAAGTGACAGTGGCACAGCTTCTTGGCTTTGGAGATTTCACTCAGTGTGTGTGTGTGTGTGTGTGTGTGTGTGTGTGTGTGTGTGCGCGCGCGCGCCTGCCTATTAGGGATTGGTTCTTATAATACACACCATAGTGACCACCTATGCATCACAGGTCCAAACTTGTTAAGAGACAGGACCAACCAGAACTGGAACAGGAACTGTCACCTGGGAAACTAGCAGACTGAAGTATACTGGCTAGGGGGCATTTTCTTGTTTGTGTGTGCGTGCGTGTGCGTGTGTGTACATTTCTGTGTCTTTTTATCATGTCGTCATATATACACCACCATATAGACACCACCATGACCAATATTTAAAACTGGGACTCAGGTTGGGGCTCAGTGATAGAGTGTGTGTTTTACATGAGTGAGGTCCTGGGCTCCAGCCCAGTCCTGCAAGTGAGGTGAAATGGAACAAAACTGTTCTACCGTTCCTCTGTAGACCAGTCCACTGCACCCTCAGCTAGCCTGAGCTTTTGGTGGCTGCTGATCTCTCCTCCTCCCAGGTTTTCATCTGCAGAACGGTATGAACAGAGCTATGAAGTCTGCAGCCTTTCGTGATTGACATCTTCTCCGCTCAGCATAATTTCCATAGGATTCGTTGCACTTGCCGTATGTGTCAGTAGTTTGTTTTGACTGTGCCATTTTACATTCTCACCAGCAATGTGTGAAAAATTGAGCTCCTCTGCCTCCTGTCTAGCATTTGGTATTGTCATTAATTTTATAGTTGGCTGTGCTAATACATTTTAAGTAATATCTCATTGTGCCTTAATTTGCATGTTAGGAACACACTCTCTCCATTTATTTAGCTCTTTAGTTTCTTTTTTTTTTTTTTTTTTGCCTTTTTGAGACAGAGTCTCGCTATGCAGTTGAGGCTGGTCCTGAGCTCACTTTTGTAGCCCAGGCTGGTCTCGAACTCGCACCAATCCTCCTGCCTCAGCCTCCCGAGCGCTGGGATTACAGGCGTGAGCCACCACGCCCGGCTCTTTAGTTTCTTTAATCAGTATTTTGTAGTTTTCAGGGTACAAGTCCTAACATGTTTTGTTAAATTTGTATCTAAATTATTTTTGAGCAATTATAAATGA
Organism: Myocastor coypus; assembly: GCA_004027025.1. Classification (NCBI taxonomy): domain Eukaryota; kingdom Metazoa; phylum Chordata; class Mammalia; order Rodentia; family Myocastoridae; genus Myocastor; species Myocastor coypus. The sequence goes on along the minus strand of PVJA010007267.1, from coordinate 28,613 downwards.
TATTCTATTTTCATTTCTCTTTACATGTGTTCACTTCTAGTATGCAGAAATAGAATTGTTTGTCTGATCTTGTTTTCTACAAACTTGCTGACATTGCGTCTCTGACTAGTTTTGTTGGGGTGACTTTGGTTTGTTTTGTCTTCTTTTTGCTTTTGCTAATTTTCCTGGTATATTCCATAGAGACCATTGAGTCATCTACAAACAGGGCCAGCCAGTCTTACTCCCCTTTCCAGGTGATATGCTTTTATATCCCTCTGTCACTTATTACACCGGCCAGCACTTTCAGTACGGCATGGATTGCCCGAGCTCAGTGGCCGCTCCTAACATTTTTCCTGGTCATGGGAGAAAGCATTTATTCTCTCACCACCTCATGTGATGTCAGCAGTAGGGATGTGGATAGTTATTTATGTATTTACATGTTCTTTACTAAGTTGAGGCAGCTTTCCTTTCTAGAGCTTTGCGTTGCTGTAGATGTAAGGCAGCGCTTTTCCTTAACTGGTGCTGATGCCGAGCAGTGCTTGCTGCCTGGTGTGCATGGAGGCTGGTTCGCAGCGCTGGGTTTTATAAGAAGCAAGTCTATGGAAGGCTGCGTGCTAAGCAGGCTGGAAGCAGGCATGGGTCTGTCTCCAGCTGCCAGTGAGGAAGGCAGTAAGGGCTTGGGGAGTTGGTGGGATCGAAGATGTCGTGGGTCTTGGCTGCCACTTTTGCCTTTTGAGATTCTTTACTGTTTTAGTTCTGTTTTGAAATGATGCTCAGTGTCCTTCATGCTTGACCTCAGTCTTTATAGTTCCTGGTCCTGAATACAGGATTCCATGGGTTTGAGATTTTAGTTCCGTTGTAGGAGCCACCTTTGTTAGACTAGGAAGTGTTTCACAGGACAGGAAAACATCTTCCACAGCAAGTAGGAATGTAGGAATGTAGGAAGTTACTTTTCTTTTTTAATGCCTAGTGCTAAGGGGAGAGCTGAGCAGTGGGGTTTGGGGACTTTTAAAGGGAATGGGGACTTCAGCCTAGAGTCACAGAAGCAGAAGATGCAAAAGACTGGCTACTATAAATGAGACTATGCCAGCTGTGTTGGTGAGCTGGGAATCATCAAAAGTGCATTCAGTCCTTGTGCGCAGTTGCAGAGAGAGAGCTTATTCTTTTTGATGATGACATTTCAAATCTGTGGCTTGTAGGCCCATGAGAGATTCTTTATTGTTGTTGTTGTTGTTATTATTATTATTTTAGATTCTTTTTTTTTTTTTTTAATAATTTATTTTCTTTATGTTATGGCTGGCTCAGCCTGCTCTGGGGGGAAGGGCTGGCGCAGCATGTGGTGCTGGGGATTGAGCCTCGGTCCTTGTGATTGCCTAAGCTTGCTTAAGAAGATGCTTTAGACCGCTGAGCCATCTCACCAGCCCATATTTTAGATTCTATAAATTGCAAGAGATGCTTGCATACATATAGCTGGTCCTGGTGCTATACACCTGTGAGCCCAGCACTCTGGGAGGCTGAGGCAGGAGAATCACAAGGTCAAGTCAAATTTGGGCAACTTAGTGAAACTGTGTTGAAAAATTTAAAAATAAAAAGGGCCATGGATGTAGCTCAGTGTAAAGGCTCTGGTTCTGTCCCAGGACAGTGTGTCAGGGGGGAATACATCCTATTTTAAGCCCTATTTTGTAAAGCTCTAGCAATCAGTCTCCAGGTGAATGTGTATTTTTTTCTTATGGGATATATTCATTTAACCCCACTTATAGTATATAATGCTTTTCTAAATATTGGTGAATTCTGTTTGCTAACATTTCCCTAAAGGACTTTAATTTTTGTGTTCCTAAAGGGTATTGATCTCTGGTTTTCTCTTTGTACTGGTTTGTGTTGTTTTGGCATCACACAATAATTTTCGTCAGTATAGTAGAAGTCTCTAATGGGGCTCTTGAGACTGACAGATACTGTTTGGGGGAGATTTTGAATTACTAATCCAACTTTTTTACTAGTCACAGGGCTGTTCCAGTTCTGTTTCTTTCAAGGTAAGTTGTCATTTGAGTGTTCAAAGAATGAATCTGATTTTCAAATCTTTGTCAGTAAATTGTTTGTGGTATTAAAGCCCTTCTTTGTAGAACATGTGAAGAATTAAAAAAAAAAAAAATCAAGCCCCCCAAAATTCAAAGACCCAGTCCAAAACTGGGCATCTGGGATGATTATATAGTTTTCAGGTGAAGAAATAAAAGCAACAAATAAATATTTGAAAAAATGTTCAACATCATGAGTTATTCAAGAAGTGCAAATTAAAACAACACTGAGATTCTGTCTCACCCCAGAAAGAATGGCTGTCATCAAGCAGTCACCTGATAACAAATGTTGGTGGGGCTCTTGGGGAAAAGGAACCCTTCTCCACTGTTGGTGGGAGTGCAGACTGGAACAACCACTATGGAAATAAGTGGAAGAGTCCTCAAAAAGCTAGGATTGGAAGTCCTGTTCGGCCCAGCCATTCTTGCCCCTTCTGGATATTTTTTCAGAAGAACTGAAAACATACCCCAGCAATATATATGCACTCATGTTTATAGTAGTGTAGTTTGTCACAGCTAAATCTTGGAAGCAACCCATATGGCCATCAACTGAGGAATGGATAAAGAAGATCTGGTATTTTTACACAGTGGAGTATTACTCAGATATAAGTTCAATTTGAGGCTTTTATTGATGAATGGATACAACTAGAGAACATACTCTTAAGTGAAATAAATCAGACCAACATGTGCAAACATCGTATTGTCTCCCTCATGTAAGAACCTGAAAGAGTAAATAAAATCTGAAGAGTTCAATAGGTATCGTGAAAATAAAAGAATGAGCCTGTTTAGAAGGAAGGAATTACTGAGTTGCGGGGAAGGATAGCACATTGAGTCATGGAAAGAGATTTATCTATGTACATAAGCAGGATGGGTTGGACAACTATACTGTGGATTGCTGCTGGTCTATCAAAAGGAGCAGTTAATGCTTAATTTGTTGTTTGTCTTCTGTTTTCATTTTTCCATTTTCCTCTCTTAATTTCTTTTAACTTCTTTCCTCTTCCAATTTTGCATCCATATATCTGGTAATCTGAGCAACTAATTTGAAGAAATACTACAATACAATGAATACTGTCGAATTCATATTATTTTGCTTAGTGAAATTCTGTATCATTTTTAGTTTTTTATTTTGTATTACTATTTTGTATTCTCTTTAAAAATAAAAAAATAATATCTGTTCACAGTATTACCTTAATTTTTGCTGTTTGCACAGGATCTCATTTCTGAATTGGTTGTGATTTGCTTCTTCTTTCTGCCTTTATCAGTCTTGCTCCAAAGCTGTAGTCTTTTCAAAGAATCAACTTCTTCTTTCATTGTTTTTTAATTCAATGTTTATTCCTGTTTTCTTTTGTTGTGCTCTTCATTCTGGTGGGTTAGACTTCTTTACTTTTTTTTGTAGTTTCTTGGATGAAAGTTTAAATTACTTACTTACACTGTCTTTGAAGGCACCTTATATTGCTACAGGTATTCCCTTAGCTCTGCTCTAGCTGTGTTCCACAAGTTTTGATCCATTTTATTTTACTTTTCATTGTCAATTCTCCCCCCCCCTCCCCCAGGAATTATTCAGTAGCTTGTCCTTTTGTTGTCTGGTGTGTAGAGATTTTCTATTACTTCTGTTACTGATTTGTAGTTTGATTCTGTTATGGCCAAGGAACAAACTGATTTCATTATTTTTAAATGTGTTGAGGTTTGTGTTCTGGACTTAGACAGGGTCCATTTTGGTGCAAGCTTTTCATGTGTTGGCAAAGAAAGTGTATTCTGCAGTACTTGAGTGAGTGTCCAGCAGATGTCTAATGTTTTCTGTTGCTCATAGTGTTGAATTTTCTTGGTCCTCTTTGTATCTATATGATCCTGTCAGTTGTTCAAAGAGGATTGTTGACGTCTCCAAACTGTAATCATAGATTTCTCTAGATCATCTTACAGTTTGGTGGGTTTTGCTTAACATATTAAGCAGCACTGCAGCTCATACACACTTAAGAGCTCAGCACCTCCAGGTTGATTTGCTCTTTCTTCCCTTATATAATGTCTTCCCTCTTCCTCCCTGGTATTCTGTTTGCCTTGGAGCATACTGTAGCCGGCAGTGGACATGACTACTTCTGCTTTCTTTTGATTATGTCTACATGTTACATCGTTTCCCATCAGTTTACATTCAGCCTGTCTATATCATTAGATTTGTAGTGAGTTTCTAAGAGACAACGTATAATTAAATCATGCTTTTCAAATTTGTTCTGACAATTTATTTTAGAATTCCATGTGATCTGTAGTGTTGTAAAGAATGTATGTTTTCATAGAATTAGTTGTGGTTGTTCTGGATTTTATGTTACAGACACTCACACACACACACACACACACACACACACACACACCAGTCTCCTAGTGTAAGCATTTTACTATTTTCATGAAATATAAAATCTTTTTTTTTTTTTTTTTTTTGTCTTTTTGAGACAGGGTCTCACTGTGCAGTTGAGGCTGGCCTTGAGCTCACTTTTGTAGCCCAGGCTGGTCTCAAACTCGCACTGATCCTCCTGCCTCCGCCTCCCGAGTGCTGGGATTACAGGCGTGCGCCACCACGCCCGGCTTGAAATATAAAATCTTTATGTCTCTTTCCCTCACTTATATCTTAAATATTTCCTGTACATATATTCAGAACTGCATGGAATAATACTTTTTTGCTTTACCTATTAAGTAAAATTTATAATGAGAATTTGAGAAGTAAAAATGTATTTATCATATTCATTTTTACTCTCTCTGTGTTCTTCTCAGTGGTCCAAATTTCCTTTGAATTTTCCCCATCTGTTTGAAGAATTTCCTTTAAATTCTTTTAGTCAATTTGATGACAGCCAGTCTTCTTAGTTTTCCTTCATCTGGCAGTTTTTGGTTCCCTCTTCATTCCTGAAGGTTATTTTTTGCTGGATTAAAAAAAAAATCTTGCATTAACAGTTATCTTCTTTCAAAACTTCTGGCTGTCTTGGTATCTGATTTTAAAAAATGCTCTGTAGTTTCTTTTTCTTCTATAGTTAATGTTGTTTCCTCTCGTTGCTTTCAAAATTTAAAACTTTTGATTTTCGAAAGTTTGATTACAATGTGCCCTGGCCCAGATTTCTTTAACTCAAATCTCTTTGTTATGATTGTCAGGTGAATGTGGTCATTTTCAAGAATGACGAGGTTCATGTCCTTTCCCTATTTGGGAAAATTTCAACTATTGTCTCTTCACTTTTATAGCCCACCCCTTCCTTTTCTCTTTAGGGTTCATGGATTCTGTCTCATTTCTTGAATCCCTTGAGTTTTGTTATTTTAGCTATTATATTCTTTAGTTCTAAAATTTACACTTGATTCTTCTTTTTTTTTTTTAGCATTCTACTTTTTACTTATTTTAGGTGTTTGTGGTTGCTCATGAAAGCATATGGCAGCCTTAAAATCTGTCAGGTAATCTAACACATGCCATCTTGACACTGGTGTCTTTTGATTATCTTTTTCCATTCAAAGTGAGATTTTCCGGTTTCTTCATATATCCAGTGACTTTTGGCTATGTCCTGGTCATTTGGTTGCTGTGTTATGGGACCTTGGATCATATTTAAATCTTTTTTGACAGAATTCCTTTGACATTATACCAGTGGGACAGGATGGAAGGTTGTCACCAGGCTTTTTCTGGGTGTAGAGATCAAGGCTCCTCTCCCAGCCTCTTGCTCTCCCTCAGGAGGGGTGCCTGTGGCTGTCAGGAGAGGGCAGGGATTTGGGCTGTCCTTAGCCCCGTCTGTTACCTCTATGGTGAGAAAGGCCAAGCCATCTCTTCACTGCTCCCAGCAGTGCTTGCACTGTCATCGCAGGTGGTGGTGGTGGCGGGTCTTATCGCAGTGGGCAGCCCTAGTGCTCTACTTGTCTTCCCCTGACATCACTCAAGCATGCTAGGGAAAAGCACCTTGTTCCGGTGGAGTTGGGCTAAAGGCCCAGTGTCCACGGATCTGAATGATACCACAGCTAGGGGCAGGCGTGAGCAAGTATCTGACCTTGTAACAGCCTGGTGAAGGAGAGCTCTGAGTTCCTGCTCAGTATTTGCTGACCAGGGGGAACGAGGGTGTTCATTTTCATGCTTTTGGGTGGTCATTTAACTGGAACACCAGGATGGTTGTCTTGGTGCTTCCCAGAATGGTCAGTGTTTTGTGCACTTATAGCCTCTCCACCTTCATCTGTTTTCCTTAGTCTGCTTTGTCTTCTGAAATCAGACACGTTCCGTCTTCCATGCTAGCTTTGGTACTTACTTACATGCTTGGATTATTATTCACTGATTCATATATCAATAAACATGTACTGTACCGAGTTTGCTGTTTTATGTATCACTAGTGACTTGCAGGCTGCCTTAAGAGTGGGTGTGGAGATCGAACTGTGCTTGACTGAGATTGCCCGTGCAGGTGCTCCAACCAGTGAGCTAACCTGAAGGCCTCCCTGATGTCAGTTGAAACTCCTCTGCTTAACACCTTGTTGTTTGCCTAGCTTGTGTTGAGTGTCTTGTGTTCTCAGAGCTGCAAAAGCTTATTTGTGTGGCTTGCCTCCGGTGCTCTGTGTTCTGGGACTGGCCTTGCTTTAGCCCCACACATTTGATCAACCCCCAACTTCAGGTACTCCCCACATTCAGTGCCATACCCACCTTCCCAAAATGAATCTTAAAGATAATAATAATTCTTAGAGGAATTGCCAGCATTGGTTAAATATTTACATTTAGATGAGCTTTAAAGACCTTGCATAAAATTTGCAAGATTTTCACAGCATGAAATATCCTCTGGAGATTCCATTATAATCCTCTTCATCCCCAGAGTACACACTCATTTACAGTGCAAGGATTTTGCCATTACCGTGTGCCAAGCCACATGCAAATCATTCCTTAATTACTGTGGTGAAATGCTTCTGAAAATTATTATTTTTAGTATTTCTCCAGAAGAATTCTGTCATTTGGATGTGATATTTAGCCTCTAGATGGAGGAGTTCCTGCTCTCAGCAAGCAACAGGCTCCTTAGTGGGGAGGAAAGAGGAAGGCAGCAGAAAGCTCAGCGAGTGCTTCGGACTGAGCTGCTGAGCCACGGAGCTGATTCTTGTTCAGAGAGCCATGCCAGCAGATCTGCGTTGCAGGGCTGAGCTAGCAAGGCCAGCAGGTGAGCCCTGGGGCCCATCTGAGGCTGGAGGCGGTGACCTGTGTGCAGCCGAGGGGCAGAGGGATGAAGAGGTGGTCCGCTTGCTGCTGCTGGCTATCGCTTCAGCTCTGTCTGCCTGGAAATTAGGCAGGCCATGAGGACGAAGCCAGCACACTGATGAATTTAGTTGTGAATCGCCAAGGTCTCTTCCACATATCGATGATGGCCTAACACAGTGTGGGTCACAGCCAGTGGAGCTCAATACTAGGTGAAATGCACAGCTTATGGCTGTTTCAAAATTTATTTACTTTACAAAACAGACTTGGTGTTGTAGAACAGCCTTGACTTCTAGATAAATTAAGAATTCTGTGTAGGACAGAGTTCCTTTATAACTTCGATAAATATCTTGCATTGTTAGTGATATGGGTGCTACAGTTATTGAACCAATACTGTAACATGATTTTTAGTTAGCATATATAGTTTCTGTAGATTTCCTTACATTGAACTTACTGTTCTCCTTCAGTTCTAAGATTGCACTTAGGACAACACATTATATTTTGCTGTTTCTTTGTGTTTCTCTTGGCTGTGGCAGTTTTTTACTTGGCTTATTTTCGATGACCCTGATAGTTATGAGGAGTTCTGGGAGTGATGAAGAATACGTGTGAGTTGGTCAGTGGGACTCTGGCTGCCTTTGTACTTTTCTTGTTCCAAGACACGATGCCCAGTGCCTACAACTTAAAGGGGGAAGGAGAGCTCTATTTTGGCGCGAGGCTTTAGTCCGTGGTTGGTGGATGGCCCTGTGGAGACAGCATGGTGGAAAGGCCTGGGTGCAGGACAGCTGCTCATTTGTGGTGACCACCTGCTCACACCCTGGTGACCTCCTCTACATTCCTGTACTACCTAGTCACCTTCTCAGTGAGAGATCGGGAGGGACATTTTAGATCTACATCATAGCACCTATTATGGAAGTTGACCTAATGTTTTTCTTTTCAGTAGTGCACGTTTGCAGTATGTAAAGATTAATTTTCTTCCTCGTAAGACATGGCTGCATATTTTTAGGAGAAAAATGGCAAGGCCAGGTGCCTTTTCTTCAAGTCCTTTCCTGAAGGGACCTGTGTACTCCTCAGAGTGTTGAGCACTGCTGCTGCTTACATAGGCTCACAGAGGGGGTGCTGGACTTCTCCACCCAGAGATGGCCCGGTGCTGCCCCTCACACTGGGCTGGCTAGGAGGAAGTCAGTGCATGCGGCTGTGTCTAGGGGGCAAAGCATCTCCAGAAGCTGTCTGGGCTTCTGCATAAAGGCTTTGCCTGCTTTCGAATTGTTAGTTATACTTTCGGTTCTAACCTGATATCACATGTCCCTTAATGCTTCAGTTGTCCCAGCTTTGCCTCTTTGGCTGCTTGTCTCTTTGTATGGCTGTCTCCTGTACCATGCCCATGGCAACGTGAGCTTTTGCTTACTTGTTTGCTTTTGTCTTTTCTAGCACTTCCTGAGCATATGGTGCTGTAAGGTTCTCTAGGCCTGCCTTGCCTTGGAATCAGTCCTTTCTCTTAGAAGCCTTGGTTCCTGTTTTGCACTTTTAGTACAATATTCAGTAGATTCTGTGGTGCTGCCTTTTATTATGAAATAGGCTTTGTATGAAATGATTTTGACCGACTCTAGTGCAAAGTATGTGATCTGGCCACAATGGAGGTGGACGGGGCTAAATGGTGGTGATGATGTCTTTAACATGATGGGTTATCAGGGCACAACGCCATCATAGCTCTAGGGTGTCTGTGGTGATGGCCTTCAAATTTGGGAAATCTTCAGCTATTGTTTTTTTCAAATATTCTCTCGGCTTCTTCTCTGGTACTGGGGCTGCACCTGTGTAGCTGTATTGGCTGCCTCAGTGCCTCACAGGTCCCTTAGTCTCTCTCCACATTTGTGAAATCTGTTTTCATTTCTATTCCTTGGACTAAATAATTTTAATTGTCCTAAGTTCATTGTTTATTTCTTCTGCCACCTCAAATCTACCTTAGAGTCTAATAAAATATTAAGTTATACTTTATATCTCCATGATTTATTTTTGGCTCTTTTGATTTCTGTTTTGTGGTTGTGTCCTTGCCAATTTCCATGCCTTCTTTTTGTTGTTAATGCAAGTTTAAGACATTATAGATCTTCCTCAAGGTCATTTTCTGTTTTGTTGTTTTGTTTCTTGGGGTATTGGGAATTGAACTCAGGACCTTGCACTTCCCAAGCAGGAGCTGTGCTCCGTAGCTATATCTCTCCATTTGCTGCTGATTGATTTGTCTTCTCAATAGGCCGTACTTTCCTGTTTCTTTCTAATGCCTTGGCATTTTCTCCTGTTGGGAAGAAGAACGTTTGTATTTAGTAATGTGCTAACTCTGGAAATCAGATTCGTTCCCTTTTCCAGGGTTGCTGGAGTATTTTGGGTTTGTTTCTTTACTGAAAAGGGCTGTCTTGTTGCTAAGAAGTAGCCCAGGGTATAAATTTAAGATCTTATCAGGTGTTTCCTACGCATGTAGAGTGACTTCCTAATTTCCCATGTCGGTGTACTTTTTAAAATGTTTTTATAACTTTTTATTATCTAAAGAGAATACAAAACAGCACCAAAAAATAGAAACAATGTAGAACTTTACCAAACAAAACAATAGAAATTTGACAAAAATGGTTAGTTTTGCATAATATTGTCTTCAAATTAGTTGTTCAGGTTACCAGATATAAGCATACAAAATTGGTTTTAAAAAAGTACTCAGCTATAAAAAAGATAAATTTGAGGCTTTTATACGTAATTAGATGCAGCTAGAGACCATACTCATAAGAGAAATAAATCAGACCCAATGTGCAAACATCGTATTGTCCCACTAGTGTTAGAACCCGAATGAGCACATAAAATATGAAAGGCACAATAGAATCGCTGAAAGGGAAAGGATCTGTTCAAAAGGAAGGAAAAACTTGGATGAGAAGGAGGACGGGGTGAGGGGAGATACAGGTGTGTACGGCTGCAGGATGGCATGGATAATTGTACTGCTGGTTTCTGCTGCTCTACAGAGGGGAGCAGTTGATACTTCTTTTTTTCTTGTCCTTTTTAATTCCTTATGTAGTTACTTTTGAGTATCCAGTCTTTAGTGTTTGTCTTCCAAGAGGGGACAGGGTACAGGGGTGCCCACCCCTGGAGATCACTTCAGCCAGAAGGGGAGCAGCTTGTATCCGTGGGGAGAGGTGGAAAGAATAGCACCTCAAAGTAGAAGACAGCAAAATGCAGGCCAGGGTTTGGAGGAAAGGCTTCTCAGCATATTCTGGCTCCCACATTCTTCAGGGAAGCAGCTCCAGCCACAGGCTTCAGAGTTGGAAGCTGAATATTGGTTAAATTAACTGTACTTTACTGTCCAGCCTTCCCTTGGAAGTTAGACACATTCTGCCACTGCAATTTTTCCAGGGTGCAGAAAAGAACTCCTCAGCTTACTACTTTGTCTTCCAGGGCCCTGGCCTCCTTTCTGAAGTTTGTACTCGGTTGAGTTTTTACAGTTGATCTACAGGGCTCTCCATCCTCAGCATGCATAAGGCCCTCCTGTACCTTCTTCCTGGTCCTGGCTACTGCTGTCGTGGTCCCAAGAATATTGTTGTCTTGGTTTGCTTTGACTCTGGATCCCCCTTCTTGCTGGATAGTTTCCTTCTGCTGAAGCGAATGATAAAATTGGTCCCTTTTTTCCTTCCACAGTTTTCATTTGACTTTTACCATGATTGATAGCTTATCAGAGTAGAAAAGTCTAAATTGAAGTATTTCCTCTTAGCACATTTAAGATATTATTTTGTTGTCGTCCAGCGTAATCTTTTCATTATCTTCTAGCATCTTGCATTACTGAGCATGTGTCAGTGTCATTCTCAGTTGTGGCACTGCTAATGCACTCAGCAGTGAGTAGCTCTCACTGAGGTCGCTGTGACAAGCACTAGGCGTGCGTTAATTCACGTAACCCTAAGAAATCTTCAGGTCAGATGTGCTATTTTGCTTCCTGTTCCAAAGAGGAAGCTCAGGCTGAAAGAGTGTGCCTTGCCCAGGGACCAAGAGGACCACTGGAGTAAGTCCCGAATGTTTCAGTATACGGAGCCCACTTTGAACTACACTGTGCAGCCTCTCGGCCACTGCACAGCAGCTCCAGGGATCAGGGTGACGAGGTGTCCCTGGGAAACATTGCTGGCCCACAGCACTCCCCTGTACTTTGAGGTCCTTCGCTGTGAGAGTTTGGGCTGCATTTCAGCCTTGCAGGTCAGGAAGCAAGCTCACAGAGGCCTCCTCTGCGTGGACAGGTTTGTCACGCGTGGCGGAGGGAAGGCAGAGCTGCCATGCCCCAGCCCTTCTCTCTGGAAGCAAGAAGGGAATGGAGCATCTTCACTGAGGTTGGTGCAGCGTTCTCTTAACAGAACCTCAGCTGGGCACACAGGGTGCAACTCGCTTCAGTAGAGGCCTGATTACACCTGCAGCTACTTTTAGAGAAATGATAGGAAAAAGATGGCATTTTGGTGAGATTGCTCAGAGGGTTTAACTCTACTCTGGTGGAACTGGAGATTAAGATTTAACTCCACAACATGAGTTTCTGGATAAATTTTGTTAAATTGCACTTGGATGTATCTAGAATTTAATATTACTCTTGTAGTTTGTCTCTGTATATGGTTCCAGAGGCAGCCGCTGCCATATGAACCCTACTTATTACCCTCATCTCAGGAAGGGTGGCCTCTGCCCAGCAGCTGCTGTCGTGGGCACTCAGGGCTGGCAGAGAGGCCCTGCCTCCCCCACCCAAAACTCAAGCAGCGCAGTTGCAGCTGCAGGTGAGAACAAAGTGGACACCACTGGCGATCCAGAAAGGTGTTGCTGCTTCCGGTTTAGACCTCAGACATCTCCAGAAAGTCTCATGCTTGGAGATGCACCCTGCTCAGGGGGGCCTGGTCCCGAGGCCTCCTCACCTGCGAGGGTCCTGCCGGTCCTCAGCTGGTCCCTACCTTCTGGGCCTCCTGCTGCCAAGATGCAGGCAGCTTCCCCCTGCTGGGCCCTTGCACCACTGACATTTTTGCCTTGGAGCCTGATGACTGCAGAGTAAATTCCTCTTACTTCTTCAGAGGTGGTATCAGGTATTTTGTCCCAGCTATGGGATGTCAGTAGGACACTCCTGTGGTAGTTTGTTCATTTGTTTGTTTTTCCTCAGAAATCACCTCAACATTCCAGAACCACTTGTTCTTGGGCTGCCCTGAACTTCCTCCACTCAATCCCATCACCATGTTCTTCAGGGGTGTGAGGAGGCCTCACAGCCCCTCTTCCTACCTGTAGGGACTGCTTCCCCAGTGTGTCATTTATCAGAATGTCTGTGTAGTTGTAGGACCCATCTTCAAAACAGCAGCTAACACACAAAGGTCTTTTCAGAAGTGCAGGTGCGAGGCTGGATGTGGTGGTGCGAGCCTGTGATCTCAGCCCTCTGAGAGGCTGAGGCAGGAAGGATTACAAAGTCAAGCCCAGCCTGATTGATTTAGTAGGACTGTCTTAAAGTAGAAAAGTAAAAAAAGCTGACGATGTAGCGCAGGGATGTGAAGCCCATGGTTTAGTCCCTGTGTGTGCGCTTGCACACACACATACCCATCAAACGGGTGCAGTGATGGAGTGTTTCTCTTTTTTGAGTTAATATTCCTGTTTTATTTTTGTATTATTGCATTTTTCCCATAATAAATGGACTTTGAAATCTGATTATGCAGCAAATGAGTAATTTTATCCAAAGAAAGAGCTGACCTTTGCCTCAGCTTCTGGGAGATGCTCTAAGCCCTTGGACTTTTGGGTCTGATAAAAAGTGTCTTTGTTTTTCTGTAGGCCTTGGGCCAGATCAGATTGTGCACTGGCCATGGGGTTTAGAATAGGCTGGGACTGGACAGTGTTTACTCAGGCTCTGCCAGGACAAGTCACCAGGCACTAGGTGAGATCATGCCATTCAAGCAGCACAGCAAGACTCTGGAGAGCCCCAGGCGGAATTGTACTTCCGGTTGGTGGCGCTCCATCTTGCTGTCATGTGACTGTGGACGGTTGGCACTTTTGGTCTCCCCGTGGTAGGCTAACTGGAGACCCATGCATGAAAGTCTCCTGGCTGATTCTAATTTGTAGTAAACTAGGAGATCTAATGAACTGTACTGTCTGATATGACCGCTTTCAGTAAGCTCTGAGAGTCCTTCTAGCTGACTAAAATCTGAAGGTCTTCTTAGGATCCTTTTTGGGTAACTTCAAATCCTAGTGCAACTGTCTCCTGCTTTCCTTATCTGCATTAGGGGTGACTGTGTCGCATGGTGGCAGCTGTGGAGCAGGGCTCTACCCTGCAGTGCTGGCCCCTTCGTTCTTTCATAAATAGCACTGGAGCACCAGGCAGAGAACAGCTACAGCAAATGCCCCCAGCGTTGATATTAATAAATAGGATTAATTTGCTCCTTTTTTCAACTCATAGTAGAATGTTCTTATTTTAACTCTAGGATGTGTGGAAATATGGGACCTTTGAATTGGTCAAAGCACTGGAACAACTTCATCAGAGCATGGTTCGGGCAGAGGATGTGTATGAGCTCCATAGGAAGGGCCGGTGTTAAGTTGGGGTAGCTGTGGGTCTCGTGGTACGGACATGTGGAGCAGTTACAGCCAAAGCTCATGCCAAACCCTTTCCTTCTCTAGAAGATGGGAAACTGTGTTTGCCTGGGCTACAGAAAACCTGATAAGGCTGTGGAGAGAGAGTTTTCGTTCCAACAATTCTAATTAATTTTTTAAATTAGTGTTTAACCAGAGGGGATAGAAGTTGTACAGGGAAAACAGAGCAAAACAGCAGAGGTGCTGGCCCTGAAGGTCTGCTTCAAGGCGTCCAGTCCGTGTGTCCTGCCTTGGAGCAGGCTGTGTGTGACTTGTGCAGGGCTGGAGTGGAGAAAGGTTAGCAGGTAGCTGGGCCTTCCCCAGGGGTTCCTTGGGCAGGCTTATGCTGGGAAAAATGCAAGTACCCTGGGGTTCGGAATTTACAGACGAGTTTCCAACAGTCTACAGCTTTAGATCAGTTGAACAAAGGGAGTGAAGGTAGAAGCACTGTGTAGAGATTAAGAGCAAGGGTTCGAATATAGGTACAGACATCCACACTGTTCTCCAGAGCTGCCCGAGATATGGCTGTTATAGGGCTGTCCTTTTCCACTTTCAAAGCAGGCTGTGTGGCCTGGTATGGTGACCATGTGCTTTCTGACACCCCTGAACTTGAGTCTTGGGCTTGCCCCGTATGAAGCTGTGACCTTTAACGTGCTTGCTACTTTGCTTTTTTAGACGTTTCCTTGTTTTAAAGATGAGGCTGCAAGCACATCATTGATTATACAAGTTGGAGAACCAAACACAGCACCCAGCATAGGGTAGGCTACTTCACAAGCTGTCACTACCATGTGTTTGTCAGTGTGCTCCTTTATCCTGCCCTTTTGGCCTAGGTTGTTAGTAATATATACTCTCCTTTCTTGGATGGATACAGTTCCGTGTACACAGCCATATATGCAATCATATGTACATAGGCAGGTCTTGCTTTGTTGCCCAGACTGCCCTTAAACTTGTGATCTTTTGTCCTAATTACGGGTATGTGCCACCATGTCTGACTTAGTTACTAATCTTAAACTTTAATTTTGGTGATTTCAAAGTTCTCCTCGGAAAATTTCGAGTCTTTAAGTTTATTACAAGAATAATCCCACAGGCCCTCGTGTCCTCCTTGGGCAGACGTGCTTCTCCTCCTGTCTCCAGTGGCGAGTGCTCCTCCACTTCCTAGGCCGTTCCTCGATTATTGCTGTCTCTCCAAATAAAGGGGTGCGTTGCTGCTGCTTTGCCACTTTTGCTCGTGTCCTCCTACCACCCCCACCACATAGACCTGAATTTCAGCAGACTGTTCCTTGGGGTGCTCTTGTCCTCGCAAAGCACGGCTCACCCCTGACTCTGCCAGCCTCTGTAGTTGCTGTTTATTTGCAGCGCAGCCTTTCAGATTCCCTGGCATTATTTCATTTGTCTGTCTGGGTTTGTATGTTCCTCAGCTGATTCAGCTCCCAGGCTCAGCGATCATCTGTGACTCTTCCTAGACTATCCGAAGTGTTGGGTTTTCTATGAGCCTCATTTTCTTGAAAAATTAATTAATGCGCTTGATTTTGGCACATTCATACATGCAGACAGGATTGTTGGATCTCAGGTTTATCTTGGAGAAAATCTCTCAGGAAGCACTTTCTGACCCATCCACTGTGGACAGCGCAGCCTCAACGATCCCCCATTTCCTCTACGCTGGGATGAGGCTGTTGTCTGTCTCAGGGCTCCTTGAGCCTCCTCCCTGTGAAGAGAGACCTGGTTGCTGGATCCTCCTCAGGTTTCCTTTCCATTTCTCCCCCTTCCACATGAAGCCCAGCCACCAGCCTGTTTTCAGGAAAAGGCCTTGGAGAGAGAGAATTCACTGAGACATCGGCCGCCCAGCCGCGTCTTCATCTCCCCTACCTCAGTGTGCCAGTCTCCCTTGTGTGGATTCTCAGTTGGTAGCTGACCTTGCGTGGCGCTGTGTACGCTATCAGCCTGTGGCACACCCCTGAGAACCTAGGTGGCCTTTGGCTTCTCACCCTCACTCCGGGACGTGCTTTCCTTGTGCCTCCTCCTCTGTCTCCACTGCTGAAATGCATCTCGACACCTCAGACATCGTGCCTGTGTGTATCCTCTGGTGGAGCCCTCCAACCTGGACACTCATGACCTTCACTTCCTAAGTTTTCCAAAATTATTTCTTTAGAATTTCCTCCCTCCTTTTTTTCTTTCTTTCCAGAACTCACAGAAAGGAAGTCTATAGTTTTGGTCTCTTGGATTACTGTGCTTAGTCATTTCTTATCTCTTCTCTTCTGTTCATATCCTTTGTATTTCTTTCTATATCCTAGGAATAGACACATTCATGGATCTTTCATTTGTGTTTTCTTGTTTGAAAAATCAAGGTCCTTTTATTTTTGTGCTACTGTCCTTTTTAGTGACTGTAGCGTTTTCTTTCATGTATTCCCTGAGTTCATCAGTAGTTACCTTTGTCTTGTTCTCCCACATAGGCTATTCAGTGTGTTCTCTTTTTTTCTCTCTTTCATGTTAGGAGTCCTCAGTTGCCTTGGGCTTTGTTATCTGTTCACATTTGACAGTGAGTGACTCAGAAGCACCTTCAAAGTTGTAAATGTGTAGTTGACTTTGTCCTGGGGTCCCCTGGTTGGGCCGTATCCTGAGAGAACCCCAAACTCCGTACCTTATGGTTTGCCCTTCAGGCTGTTCACAAGGCTCTTGTGAGTTCCCACCACTGACAGGACCACCACTGGTCTTTCCCAGTGCAGCTTCTCCGTCCCAGCCTGTCCTCATCACCTTCCACTATCATAAGTGACCGACCCAAGCAGCGTGTGAGGTTGGGGAGTTGCTTGGGTTGTGTATTAGACTTCACTGTTCTAAAGCTAGTCTGTTCTCGTGGGTCTGCTGAGTCAGTCCGTGCCCACCCATTATCCTTTCAGCTTCTGAAAGTTTGATACTTTTCTCACCTCTCCTGATCTCTTTGAAGTGTGTGTGTGTGTGTATGTGTGTGTGTGTGTGTGTGTGGCTAGCTGGCTGGCTGGCTGGCTGGCTGTTATTGGAGGCAGAGCCCAGGCAGGGCCTTTGCACTGAGCTGTATCCTCAGTGCCTCAGTTTTTTGAGACAGGATCTCAATAACTTGCCTAGGCTGAACTTGAACTTGTGAGCCTGCTGCCCCCTCCTCCCAGGGATCCCAGCTTGGACCTCCAACCTGGCCCTAGTGTCCTCACCATCACTTTAGCTGGGGCTTCAAGAGAAAGCAAATTCATGTGTCTGTTTAATCCGCCATTTTAGTCAGGTCTCTATACAACGTGCACAACTGTAAGGATCCTCTGTTGCCACTACTCTGCATAATGGGCTCTCTGTGGCAGAGGTGAGAGCGCAGCAGCTGCAGCCCAGGTGTCACCGAGATCACAGATCCGCACCTGGTCAGTGCCATGCTCCAGGCGCGTCTTTGAGATCATCTGTGACCTTTTGAGGTATTTGTACTTCTGCATAGACTTAGCTCTTCGTGGGCTGTTGGAGTCGAGGGATTCCCGCAGCAGGCTGACCTCGGCTCTCAGGACATTCAGCCTACAATCTCATGATTTGGGTTTTGGTTCTGTACGTGCAGCTGCCTCTCAGCAGTGTGCGCATCACGCATCCTCAGTTTGCCCTTTAGCATCTGCCTCTTGCGGAGCTGATTTTATTCCCAGCTCGTCTGCGGAGGGCAGTATGCATAGATTCAGCCTGGGCACAGCGTGGGTCTCAGGGTAATGTACCATTAGAGACCCACTATGCTTGCCACTACACCCTGTTTGGGAGTCGGGGTCCCTGATGTCATGGGAGTGGTCTCCCTATAGTGAGACTCCAAGCCGGGAGGGTGGTGCCTGCCTGTAATCCCAGTGCTCTGGGAGGTGAGATAGGAGGACTGCAAGCTGGAGCCTGGCCTGCGCAATTTAGTGACTTAGCAAGACCCTGTCTCAAAATCAAAAAGGAAAGGGTTAGAAACAGAGCTCAGTATGAAGTGCTCTGATTTCAATCCCAAATACTGAAGATGGACAGACAGACAGATCTCTCTATTGTATTTGTTTACCTTCTAACCAAGCAAAGGCTAGAAAGGAGGCAGGCACCTGCAGGCTGGGACAGTGGTCTGTGCAGGAGCCTTCTGTTGAAGTCCCAGCTTCAGGATGGTGAGGAATGCGTTCCTGTCATTGAAGCAGCCTGCACACTGGGGCTTCACGGTGCAGCCCACGCTGACCAGCTCACCTGTTTGTAATATAGCGAGTTGGTCTTCCAGGCTGTTTTCTTAGACATTGTCAGATCTGAGCTTCAAGTTGGTGTGTCTGCACTTGGTAGCCCTGATCCATGCCCTAACCTGAGCCCTAACCCAAGGTGGCCTGTGCCTACCCTCACCACACAAGCTCTGTTGTTTGGTCCTTCACTGGGACCAATGGTTGGTCCTCCATAAGTACTGATAGGAGGGGACAGTAAAAGGCTTACTGTGGCTTTATCTCACGGACATGAGTGTCAGTGATGTGCCTCTTCCTGTGCCAGTTGGGGGTCACCCTCTGTCAGGTGTGTGATGTCACACACTTCGGTCATAAGTACACTATGTGGCAGCCCCCAGGAGACTATGGAGTCAGTACAGCAGCCTTCCATCCTGTGTTTCAGGGCCTCCAGCCCTGTGCAGAGGTGAGGAAGAAGGGGCGAGCCCTGTGTGTTCTGACTGGCTGCTCAGTGCTTTGCTTAGCTGTGGCCTTGTGGTGTAGGGGTCCAGCTTTGCACAGGGAGGTCCTGTGCAGGGGCTCTGTCATGGTCTAAGGGTTCTGGAAGACCTTGGAGCAAAGGCTGAGCAGACTTCACACTTAAGCTGATGCTGCATCCCACAGAGGGATCGGTCTGGGGGTTGACAAGGAGACAGCAAGCTGGGTGTAGGGGACTCACCTGTGATCCCTTCACTTGGGGAGCTGAGGCAGGAGGATCCTGAGTTTGAGCCAGGCCTGGCTGATGTAACACCTTTGCAAGATGCTCAAAATTATAAAAGGTGGAGGATTAGCTCAGTGCAAAGGCCCTGGGTTCCATCCCGGCACTGCACAAGTGAAAGCAAGGGAGGGAGGAAGGCTTGAAGGGAGGAAGGGAGGACTGCGCATGAAGAGCCTGTAGGCACAGGCCTGGGACACAGACTGCATTCTAGGCAGTGGCTCTGTATTTGTGTGCGTGCCCTTAGACAGGCTCTTGGGGTGGAAGTATAGTCCGGGCTAGAATCAGAGGAATCTTTGGAAGACTTCTGAGCCCCAGAGGAAGGACCTGCATCAGGCTACTGGGCAAGAGTGCATAGGTCTGGCGGTGTGGAGACAGGAGGGCCTGGGTGAGGGGGACCCTCGAGTGTGCAGGCGGGAGCCTGGGAGCATGGCGGCCAGTGTGGGCGGGGAGGTGACGATGTGGACTTCACACCAGGGCTGAGGGCATCCGTAGCACCCTTGGGCACGATTCAAGGAGTCTTCTCACTAGAAGAAAACATCTCAGAATTCATCCATAGGCCAATTAAATGTTTGCTTGGCATTTGCCCCCCCCCCCCCCCACTATTCCCCTCTCCCCCAAGACTCTCTGCTACTGGATAAAAAGTCAGATGCCGCTTAAAGTCAGCATATCTCAATGTCCTCAAGCCTGGAACCTGGATTTTCACTTTATTTTTAGCAAGGAACAGGAAATGATAGCTTGACTTGGTTCACAGAGTTAACCATTGTTACAGTTTGTATCTAGTTGTCTCTCCAAAGCCTCATGCAGTCAAGGAGGGGCTTCTAGAGTTTGTGATTGATTAATGTGGGTGTGGGTGTGGGTGATATAAGGAGGAAGAGAGGCTCACTAGCTGCCTGAGCTGCTGCCAATCCCTTGGCTCTGTGCTGTTTGCCACCACCATGAAGGGCTACTGTCTGCCGTGTGCCACTCTGCTGTGGAGCCAGTTGAGTATAGACTGAAACCTCCACTGACTGTGAGCTGAATCAGCCTTTCCTCCCTTCATTTTGGCTGTCGAGTATTTGTCCCAACAATGGCAGAAGAGTAACTGAGACAACCGTATTTTTTTTCTTTTTAAGATAGTGGTGCAACAAATACTTGTCCATTTAAAAGTCAGGTTTTAACATATTAGTTGTACATTATACATTTACTCCAGCAAATGCCAAACAGATGCTCTGAATTAAAAGCCCACAGTTCAGCTCTTGCAGAGCTGCCTGGGTTTTCTTCATTCCAGGTCTTTATTGTACAGTGACTTTGGAGAAGCAATTTTCTTAAGAGACTACAAATTGGATTATTCTCTTTTATTGAATTGAGATTCTTAACAAGGCTTTGTACTAATGAGATATTGTATACATGTTAGGCTGGAAGGCCTAGTTTGAGTCATGAGTTAGCATTTCGGAATTAGAAGTCATTGATTAAAGCTTTACTAATAACTCATGCCAAGTGCAAGAATCAAAAGACCTCCGTGAGGTGCTGCGCACACAGCCAGAAGGATCTATACCAGGTGAGCAGCGCGACCCAGGACTCCGCATTGGCCGGACTGTTGCCAAATGGTGCAGCCATAGCCACGCGCTCTGCCCGGGATGCTGGCTGGGTGCTGCTGGGTGCAGGGACCTTTTGTCCTTTAGCTGCTGGATCTCCAAGCAGTCTCCAGCCACTGGGTATGGCATGGCCACAGCTCAAGGGGCAGGAACCCTCTTTCCTCTGTGGCTCATGCTTTTAGTAGAAAACCATGCTTGGGAAGTGTGGACGTTTTTAATGAAAGAAAAACAATCAGGCTCATCTGTGATATTTTTTTCCCCCTTACGGCTAGTTTTCTTTCTGATGCGACAATTTGTTTTCTTTCCAGTTCAAGATTGATGGAGAGTGGTGGACATGGATTGATTACACCCGCTTCCAAGAGCTCATCCAGGAATATGAAGATAGCGGCGGATCCAAAATTTTCTGTGCAGAGGATTACATGGCGCGGACTCCTCCCTGGGCGCTGTTTGGTGCCAGGGAAAAAGGCTTTGATCCCAAGGACACGAGACATCAGAGGAGGAGTAGATCAAACGCCGTTGCTGCATGTTGAGCTTGTCTGTCATCATGCTGAAGGACAGGAGGATGGACCCAGAAGGTCACTGGACTCCCTTGACTTCCGAGGACAGATCCTGCCACGTAGATGGCACAGAGCCGGGACTGTGGCTGCGGTGGAGAGCCAGCCCCACACATCAAGCGCCCAGCCTTGGCCCCAGTGTTTCTTCTCAGCACTCAGGCCCCTTTGATTTGGTTTCTGGCAGGAGCACCGTTTTGTGGGGGAAGAAGATAGTCATTATTGGAACATAATTAATGCTTTTGAGTTACATTCGAGCAAGATTTCCATAGGAATAAACAGCCGTGCCTCTGCCTCCTTCTGGGCTCTTGGTTTTCTGTGAAGTAGTCACTTAGCAGCAAGTTGGGCCATCCTGAGCTGACATAGCCTAATACCATCCCTCCCACTAGAAGCATTTTAAGTTGTCACCATTTTCAAACGTCCTTAAATACTGCACCAGTTGCTTTAAGGTTTGCCTTATACTCGCCATGCATGGCACTGGTTAGGGTCTCACATTGTACTGGACTCTCCTGTTCTCATACAGACAGACTGTCTGGGCAGTGTCTGTAGAAGCTCTGTCTCTGAGAGAGGTCACCTTGCGCTGGCTGTGTAGCGAGGCGTCCGCCTCAGAGCCTGCTGTGCCACCCTCACCACCCAGCAGGCCACCATCTCCATTCACTCCTGCAGCCTGCTCCCTGCAGCCTGTTCTTTAAGGTTCAGATCATTTCCAGTTAAAAACGTCACATTGAGCTAGGGAATAGCTCAGTGGAACAAGTGCTTGCCTGGCAAGGGCCCGAGTTCAATTCGTGGTTCTGCAAAAAGTAAACAAACAAACAAATAAATAAAGGTAAAACTGTAAAAGCCTCACATTTAGTATTTTTATTCTAGCTGTCAAAGTTCTTTTAAAATTCTTCTTTTCAAAACATTAAGTTAATAAAATTCTTGCATAAAGACTTTGTATATGACTATTACGTGCTTAAAGTCCCTCTGGTCATGTGGTTCAGGCTGGCTTTCTCTCATTAACAGCTGTTTTGTCAGAGCTTCTATTCGGTGGTGAGCTAAAACCTGCAGACTGATTTAGCCTACCTACCCACTTAGGTGAATGCTGAGTGCCATATTTAGTTTGAGGTGGAAGAGTCAAGATGCTTCCCTCTGCTGTGAGCAAGGGTAGTAAATGCAGGAAAAACAAGCCTCTTGTTCTTGTTACTGGGAATTGAGCTCAGGACCTTGCATTTGCCAGGTAGGCTCTGTGCCGCTGAGCTACATTTCCTGGCCCGAGCTTCTTTCTGTCTTTATATCACTCTGAGGATTTCACTTCTGACACCAGATGTGGAACGTGGGAGGGCCACAGTTCAGCTCAACCTCAAGGCTGTTATAGCTTGTGTTGAGATGTCCGCCAAAACCTCATTCGGTCACAGGTGGGGTTTATTCACAAGTGACTGGGTGTCTTAGTTACTTTTCTCCCATTGGTGAGACAAATACCCAACACCCAAAGTGAAGGAAGGAAAGGTTTATTTAGCTCACAGTTACTGGAGGTTTCAGTTCATATTTGGCCGGCTCCAAGGCTGAGTGGCACATGGCAGAGAGCAGCAGTTCATGGCGGCAGAACAGCAACAATGGTGACAGAGGCGATAGAGTAACCAGAGCAGCAGAGAGCAACAACCTCAGTCTGTCTCTCTGTCTTTCTTTAAATTACATCAGGCTCTCTGCCTTAGCCTATCCGCCTCAGGCCACACCTGTAATTCCCAGCAGTACTCACACTGATAACCCTATCAGTACTAAACACATAATCCCAGTGCCTCATATGAGTCAAGTCTCAAACTCTAAAAGTCCCTGCCCCATGATTGCATGAAGCTTTGAGGGGACAACCAGACATAAACCATAACACTGGGTCTAGAGTATGCGACACTGGAGCTGATTGATGGGCAGACCTGTGTTCAAGGGCAGCAGGATAAAAGGCCTGGATGAGGTAGAGGGGCAGAGCCGTGGTCTTCCCTTCGCTCGTTTTGCTGCCTTCTGCCTGCCCTGGACTGTTGCTTCTCTGCTGTGCCCGTCTGCTGTGCAGCCCACCCTGGAGCCTAGCCAGTGAGGACTGAACCCTCTGCAAACTGTGAGCCAAGTAAAGCTTTCCCCCTTTAACATTAAGTGCAGGGCATTTTGTCCCAGCAATAATCTAGCTAAGACAGGTGCTAGCTGCAGTTAGCACACACCCCACAAAAAGCACCTTCCATCAAACTGTACTCCCACGTCTTTGGCCCCAGGTTCCCCATAACCTCTGCCTGATGTCTCTAGACTGGAGATCCTTCTTGGGAGTGTCATTTGCTGCAGGGGCTCATAGGACTCGAGAAAGCAGAACACTTCCTGTTGCTGATTTGCAAAGGATGTTTATTTCAAAGAAACAGCCAGATGAACAGATCCATAGGGCAGAGTCTAGCAGGGCCCGAATGCAGGGGCTTCTGACCCTGTAATGCTCAGGTGTGGTCCCTTCTCACACGTGGACACGTTCAGTCTCTGGGAAGCTCTCTCAGCCCTGTAGTGCAGGAAGTTTGATGGAGACTTCAGTCACATGCGGTGTCAACCTCCCGGGGCCAGGCTGTCCAGGCCTTTGCCAGGAGCCTGGCAGGAACAAACCTCATTACCACAGCAGGTGGATCCATCCCTGGGTGCTCGAGCCCAGTAGGAGCTGTGTGTCAGGAGCCGGGGAAATGTTAGAGTAAGAGCTTCCTGAGTGCTCTGGAAATTAAAGGGTTCTAGGAGTCTGGGGCCAGGACACAGAGGCTATATGGATCTTTTCTATTGTGTCACTTGGGGGATAGTGGCAAAGTATCACAGAAATCCTGTCTTTCTCAAACCTAGCACGTCTTCAGGCTCTCTGCAGTCTCCTGTCCTTGCTAATGACAGTGTCCAGGCATGAAGGGCAGTCAGGTAGAATCGCGCTGTGTTTGTGGTTGCTGAAGAGAGATCAACACCTTCAGCCTGGTCTGGTGGCGTTAGCCTGCCATCCCAGCAGTCTGGGCAGCTGAAGCAGGAGGATAGTAAGCTCCCACCTAGCCCAGGCAACTTTGTGACACAGTGAGACCCTACTGCAAAAAGGGTTGGGCATGTAGATGAACGTGAAGGCCCCGCGTTCAGTTTCTCGTAGTGGAAAACTACAGGAGTACGATGAAGTGTTAAGAAGCCCGAGTTCACACAGAGGAAGCTCAGGTGGACTCCCAGAGTGCTGGGCAGTGGGCGGGTGGCCAGCTGTGGAATGGGCTGTGCAGGCGCAAGGGGAGGGCCCAGCCTGGGGCACCTGCAGCTTCTTTTTCTAGCACTGCCTCAGTTTATTATGAACTGAGGTCTTGCTTAAGATTTAACTTGAAGGAAGATATTTTGTTGCTTCAAATCATAAACAAAAAACCAGAAAACTCCTCACAGAATGCGCGGACCTCTGTGCCCATTAGCTTTTGGTACAGAAATGTGTGTTCTTTCGCTCCAGAACATATTGATCTGCAGCTTCCTGTTAAAAAAAAAAAATAAATAGCATGGAACATTAATCCTGGCTCACAGTCGCAGCCGAAAATGTAAAATGCCGTAGGGAGAATACAAAGGGCTCTGCTCGGGAAATTCGTTCGCTGAAGAATAGAAAAGAAAGGAAACCCTAGGCACACTTAGAAGGTGACCTATTTACGAAACATCGTTCTCTATGAAATTTATTTTTGGTGTTTAGGCCAATGATTGTAATGCTGCATTGAAGAACTAGCTAAATAGGTGGGGATAGTTAAGAAATTTGAGGACAAAGTTGAAAGAAATGTTACCAGTTTACTAGAACTACGTCATGACTACAAAGGCATCCGTGCCTAGCAGCAGGGGCCCCAAACACAACAGCCAAAAACTTCAATTCAACTTAAAAAAACCCTTAGCAGTTTATGGGATGAAGGCAATTAAATAATCAATAGTTTGAAACTTGTGTGCCCCATTTCTAATAATAGGACAAGTCAGAAGCAGGGGCAGGAAACAGATCTGAGCACTATCAACCAACTGCCCCTAAGCTTGCAGGAGCGCTGCAGCCCCAGCACCTTATTTATTGCCAAGTGACATGGAGCATTCCCAGGAGAGCTCAAATCTGAGGCCATAAAGGAAGTCTCCGTAGATCTGAAAGGTTGGAAATCATACAGAATACATCATGGTCCTAGCAGACGGCAAACATCAAGACATTCTCAAATATGTAGGTGCTAACCAGGACTAAGTAGCCACATGGTCAAAGAAGCCACAGAACACATTTAAAGGAAGGAAATTTTTTTTTTTTTTTTAAAAAAGAAAGCATATCAAAATTGAAATATTGCTACTGCAGCGCTTAGAGGCACATTTATAGTTGCAAATACTTTCATTGGAAAGAACCTGTGTAATGCAAAAGGAATTAAGATGTGTTACATATATGTACCAATTCCACACCAGGAGTGTAAGCTCTATGCACTACAAATGAGTAGTAATAAAAATAAATGAAAAGAACATGTACCTTGAGTCAGTAGCCTGGCTTTCTATCTTAAGAAGGTAGGAAAAGAATAGCACATGAAGCCCAAAGCAATCAGAAACAAGCAAGTAAGAAACACTGGAGTGGAAGTGAAGAAAACGAGGAAAGAAAAAGATTTTAAAATCACCAAGATTGAACACTGGTTCTTTAAAAACTTTAACAAGCCAGTCACTGTGGGAGGCTGAGGCAAGGAAGAGCACAAATTCAAGCCTGGGCAACTCAGGGAGGCACTCTTAAAATTTAAGAAAAAGTTGGAAGGGCAGGAAGGGTGGAGCTCAGTAGAAAGGCCTGGGTTCCATCCCCGCTACCAAGAACCAACGCCGCCACCACCAGCAGCAGCTAACTTCCACAGAATCAACCTTTAACTCATCACCGAGCGGGTAAAAAGGTAGCAGGTAACTAAAGTCAGATGTAGGTGTGCGCATACGATGTTTGTGCAGCAGTGAATGCCCTGCATCCACTGGTTTGCCTAATTTAAATGGACAAATTTTATGGTATGTAAAATAGAGCTCAATAAAATTTTTCTTTGTGTAGTATGGAGGATTGAACCCAAGGCCTTCACGCATAGCTGTATCCCGGCCCTTTTGAAATTTTTGAGACAGTTCCATAAATTGCTAAATTCCTGCAAAGTTGTAATCCTCCTGCCTCAGCCTCCCAAAGTGCTGGGATTACAGCCATGTGCCACCCCTGTCCCCAGCTCTATAAAGCTATTTTTTTTAAAAGTAAAAAGCAAAGAGACAAACCTGGATCTTTGTAATACTTACAGGAAGCCACATACACCAGTGGGGATTTGGGAGGAGAATGGGAGAGCACTTAGCTCCTGGCTCCCTCCGGGGTATCTGTGCTGGGTACCTGGAGGGTGGGATGAGATGTAGGCTCAGTGGGAGAGTGGGTAAGGCGCTCCGCCTTGCAAGGAGGCCTTGCAGCTCTTCCTTGCAGGTTAGGAAGCACTTAAGGCCGGCTGCCAAGCAGAGTTTGTGCCCCAGCAGGCAGCTGGGGTGCGCTACTGCTCCAGGCCTCTGAGATACAAATAACACTCTATTTTCCCATCAAATTATAAAAGATTTTTTTTTTAATCATCATACAATAGCAGCAGAAGGTATTTCAAAAGCAGTTTGGCAGCTAAGGCCCCTTCATCTTTAGCCTTGGGTTAAGAGATTTAAAGAGAAGAGATAGGTTTATGTGTACAGATACTTTATCAAAGCAGTGTGTAATAGTAAAAACCCAGAAACCTTAACATAAAATACAGAAGGCATTCATTGTTTGGTAAAAGAATAGCAAGGCTGTTACACTGTACTAAGTAAGCCCTGTTCTCCGTAAAATTCACCCATTCAACAAATGTTTTTAATCTTTGTTATTTACTTATTTATTTATTTGGTACAGGATCTCACTGTGCAGCTCAGACTCAGAGTGATCCTCCTGTCTCAGCTTCCCCAGCACTGGGATTATAGGTGTGCACCACCAGGCCAGGCCCCAAGAGCAATTAAGTGAAGGAACAGCAAGATTTGATTTACATTTTAATAAGATCACTCTCCCAGTAGGTTGGAGAAGCCAAAAAATGGATGGGATGGGTTGGTAAGTATTTTCCTAGGACTGGCAAGAAGTCGGGGCCCAAATGGTGGCCTTTGTGCAGGGTGTCACCCTAGCCCCCTTGAGGGTTGCGTCGGGGAGTGCTGGGAGGCAGCACTTACTGGATTGAGCCACAGATTGGTCAGACAGGGTGGAGAGACAAAGGTCAAAGAGGACTTCCTGGTTTCTGGCCCAGGGACAGGATAGGTGATGGAGCATTCAGCCAGCCAGGTGCTGCTGAGAGGTCCAGAGCCAGGGGAGCCTGGGTCATGGGCGGATGCATGGGTTTGAGGCTGCAGCTGGACCCTAAGAGAGACAGGAGGGGACTTGGGAGGAGACAGGAAGCACAGAAGTTGCCATGGAAGCCTTGGGGGAGGGGCTGAGGTTCCGCCCTGAGGAGTAGACCAGGAGAGGGAGAGAGCGAGTCCTTCCCTGGGCGAACAGAGGCAGCAGAGACACAGGTCCCGGGTGGCTGAAACCCAGTGTCCTATGAGCCATGCACTCCAGGAGGTGACAATTCCCTTGGTTGAGTGAGGGCGCCAGTGACCTGTCAACACCTTGACTAATGCACTGAGGTTTCCAGCAGCCAGATTCCTAGGGACCTTCAATTTGTCATTAGATGTTTCTGATAGAATGTTGTTTAAAAGGCAGAACACAAAATAACAATGTTAATTGTGTAAATGTCATTAATGAAGGAAGAAACAGATCCGTACTTTTTAAATCAAAACAATGCAGTGAAAGGTATTAAGAAATGTGTTCTCAACTTGGAGCCGTAATCCTGCTTTTCCTTAAAGAGGAGGCCAGGCTTGTTGGAATTCAGCCCATGGCTGGAGTTAAAATATATTCAAAACAGCCTATTTTGTCAGCGGAAAGATTATTTAATTTTTGTTGTTCTTTCAGTGTGCTCAGCTGTTTTCCTGACTTTTTGTTTAAATACAAATTGAGGAGCTTCTCCTGAGGCGCCACTGATTAGATGTGAGTTAGCGTTCACTAAGCTGCCTGGCCACTCGCCCGCTTGGTACTTTCTGTCCTTTCCCGATTGCTTTTCATTTCACCCAAGAAAGTGCGTCGCTTCCATGACTGGGCTGTTTTTCCTAATCGGTGCCTGTTGGCTGCACAGACCCAGGGGGTTTCGTTTTGGTGTATTCGTGCTTGCCTATGTTAGACTTTGACCCTTACTCTTTTCCTTTGCATTTTATTTATTTCTTCTTGTCCCCTTTCCGCCTTCCTCCTCTCAAAGATCGCTGTTTCAAAATTGCTTTTGTCTTAAAGGTGTGGAAAAGCCACTGCATTCTCTGAAGAATTAGGCTCCCTTGTTGGGGGGCCCTGAGGGTGTTTAGATCTCTGCTGATTTTGGGAATTGTGACCCAGGTATTAGAAAAACCCTGTGGGCAGCCACAGACTTAGTGCCAGGCTGTACCTGAGCACCAGGAAGCTGCCCACTTTGGGGCAAACGAAGGAACCCAGCACGCAAGCATTCTGCACCTCTCGGCCCTCCCTCTGGTCTCTAAAAATTCTCAGAAAGACCCTAAGCCCGGATATCATGTCCTCCTCTTGTTCCAGAAGCTCTTTAAGGGGCTAATGAGGGGCTGGCGGGATGGCTCAGTGGTCTAAGGCACCTGCTTAGGAAAGCTTAGGCTGCCACAGGGACTGCGGTTTGATCCCTGGCACCACATGCTGTGCCAGCCGTGC